>VZSJ01000303.1:4420293-4442004 GCA_013398405.1 Pheucticus melanocephalus
ATATTAAGAAGCACATCATTCAAATGAGAAATTACAGGGAATTCTAACGTAACATACAGTAACTTCACTGTTTTGCAGTTATTAAAAAAAACCAACCCTTGAACTTCAGTTATTGCAAATTTGGGGCAGTTATGTTTGCTAGTTTTGAAATTAAATTTACACTCTCAAATTTCCCCTGGCAGAACCAATCTTTAGAATAGTCTTTTTGAGTGCAGGGAAACTATGAAATCCTAGGTTTGGAGGATTCTCTTCAGCACTTTTAGCTGGAGTTCATTTTAACATATTCCAGATACTTCAAAGCTTAAAACTTAAATTTTCTTTCCAGCACTTTTTTACTGCAGGAGTATATTAGAAATAGATAACATTATAGACTAATACTGCAAAATCTACACATTAATGTGAGGTCTATTGAGAAATATGTGAAAGGATTGGGTTTTTTTCAGCAGTTCTACATCATATTACTTTCTATTCACAAAGGGAATTAGGGAATTACATATTTTGAAAATGACAAAATAATATATTACTGAATGAAAAAAATAATTTACTTAGTAAACAAGAAGTGGTATCATTCTTTAGAAACAATAACACTGGAAAAATCTTACAGTGAAACAACCATGTATCTGTTTCAGAGAGCTCAACACAAACATATCTCAAAGAAATTTGTTAAATTTCCTGTTTAAATTAGTTACAACAATGAAGCAAGTATTAATAACAGGAGAAAAAAATTTAAAAATCTCAAAACATAATTGAATCATTTGCTGAGAAAATGAATACAAATGTGTTAAAAAGTCCTTGAATTACTTCCTGTTATGATTATTCTTTGTGTTAATTTTCACCATTCTTAGTATCAAGAGGAAAACTGAAAAAAAGACTACTTTAGATACAAGACATTAATCTAGATGCAAACTACTTGTCATTCAAGCAATAGATTAAAGAAACATAAATTTAACCTGCATTTTCTTGCATAGAGCAAAAGCTTTTACCTGTCAGTTCAGTTGGTCTCAAAAAGCTCTGAAAACACATCAAGTCATCATTCTTCTCTGAAGTCATAATGATATTTGTCAAGATCATCAAAGTATATCAGAAACATTTGCTGTATGCATCCATGTAAACTGCAAATTGTTTAAATCTTTTAAAAAGGATTCAGTCCTGTACTTGGATATAATCTTAATAGGAAGCACTTTCAGATAAGAAATCATACTTTAGAAAGCCACATTGAAGAACTATAGCCCTTTCTGGAAATTAACACCTTATTTCTGACCAACATTTCTTTGTTGAAGTTATCACCTCCAATTTATACTACCTGTAAAAAAACTTTGCTTACCTTAAAAGCAAAGTATTTTGAAATTAGTAGTTTTGCAGATTGAAACTTCATTTCTTAGAGGAGTAGTGGTTGCACAGTCACACTAAACATCTTACTGCATTTTTCATATTGAGTCATTGAAATAAGCTGTCTTCACTGAATCTTGACCATGCTAATTTTGGCTGAATTTTCCAGTCTGACTTTTAAGTTTCTGAAATTCTACACCCATAATCCATGGGCTAAATCACCTTCACTAAATAGGTACTTTTCTGCATTGAGAACTTGTGCAATAATGGTTAAAAACCAAAATGATAAAGAAGAAATAAAAATCAATCATGCAAAAGGCAGTAATAGCTGTCTTTGACCCTTTCAGCTCTTGCGAATGAATCATATATGCCAGTATAAGCACACACTTCTCCTGGTAGTTTTAGTTTGGAAGAAATACAGGGAAAATATTACCATTTTGAAGAAAAAAACCAAAAAAATCCCTGACTTTATACCATTTTTGTCCCAAAAAACTCTCATTTTCTTTCACTGACGTAGGTTTTGTCACTGCTGTTTGTTGAAGCATGTGCACACACTTGCCACAAAATCATTTTAGCATTCCCTTATCCATCTATGTTACCTTTTAAATGAATAGAACAACAAAAATCCCCTTAAAGCACTCATGTTTTGTTCCCTGCTCCTTCCATTAGTTTTTTGAGTGACACTAAATTTAGAACAAACATAGGATTTTTCTTTACTTTGAACCAGAGTCACTTTATTCTCAATGCCAATGTTCACAGTACTGTGGGAATCCTGGAAATACTAAGGGAAGTTCCTAACTTATAAGGGTTTGAACATCCTTTGTATGGTTTGGATTACAGATACATTAACTCAAAGGCAATGATGGAGTCTTCTTACCATAACCAAGATCTTAATTCTATTCACATGTAGAAGCAAGCAGTTACTTCATTTTTCAGATATCGTTACAGAACAAGAGAATGTTGCCCATTAACACACCGTCTAAAATTCCATGTAAAGAGGCATTCACAGTTTCATCTTTCCTGAGAAGCACTGGACAAATGTCTACAAATGACAATTTTTCATACATTTGTGAGTCAGTCACAAGTTTGAGATGGGCATTTTCATCCTACTACCTCTTTTTTTCTTCATGTAAGTTTGACAATAGGTAGTAAAAGGTGTGTAAATTAGGCTTTACCAAAGCACAGAAAATAAGAAATTGAAGAAAATAAATTAAATAAAGTATCTCATAAGCAAGTGTAACCATTCCAATGGTTTGTTGGAGGAAATGTCATCCTCTTGATTTACAGAGGAATAATTTCCATGTCCCTCCTGCAAATCTCCAAGTTTCTTGTGCTTGTGACTTTCTAGCTGAAAAACTACTCTGCCCCTTTCAGCAATCTCCCACCTATTTTAATTTTGCACACTTTCTTCATGTTCTATATGTTTCACATAATACTCCAGAAGTTCTCCAGAATTCAGTGTTGTGAATTCTCAGGGAAGGAGAACTTTCCCCTCTATGAAAAATTGCTCCTGCTTAAACTGGAATCAGTGACAATACCACAGTCAGGGAGCATTCCTCTCTGCTACTTGGCTACATCCTTTTAACCAAAAAAGCACGTATACAAGAAACTGAACGAGCAAGCTAGGCAGTTAGACCATCTGTTAGCATCACAGAATAATTGATTATATGCCATTTTGCTTTCTCTAATTAAGTATTTACATTTTGGGATATTGAATGAGCAGAAATAATTCAAAATGCTGCAAACCTTAAGTGCTACTATCATTGTCAGTCTGCTAAGTAAGAACAGAGCCCTTATGTAAAATTCCACGTTGTAGACTTGGCTATAGACTTAACTGAAGCATAAAAATGCAACAGATCTGTGTAACACTGGTAGAATTATTGTTGGCTGAAGGAATGCTATAATTTTTCTTTTACTTTGATCAGGCCCTGGATTCATCATTGGCTCTCATACTGTAACATGCTGTTAATTAATGACAACTAAATTTGTGGATCATGTTAGCACTTAAAAGCTCTGGAGGAGTCTAAAAGTTATCCATTACCAAAACCAATAGGTTTACTGACATACTGTCCCTTAAAATCTTAGGAATTGCTTAAAATAATGAAATTCTGTTATTGAAGAAACTAGGAAAAATGCTATGCAAATAATATAAATTTAGGCATAGTATTAATGTTGGATTCTCATTTTCTCAAAAATCTCAGTAATGATAATAAAAAAAAACTATTATGAAATGAGGAGCTAATAAGAATTTAACTTCAGATGATTGAAGTGTATCCAAGTTAATAGAAGTCATTTGTGGAAGAAAATCTCTTCTAATTTTTATAGATACTAGCAGCATAGCAATATAATAAGACTGAAAAAATGTACTCATCTGGTACATTTCTAACAATAGAATTTAAAAGCTGCTCTATCATGGATATAACTTTAAATGGAAAGTATTTTTTTCCCTCTGTACAAGTTGAAATATTACACAGAAATATTTTATCCTGCTAGGGATAAAAAAAACCCCAAACAACCAAGGGTCTTTTTTGTTAAGTGTGAAAATTATCCACCCCTATCTTTATGGGCTGATACATAAGTGTTTTAATGAATTTAAACAAGCAACTTGGAAATTTCTTCTCTAGGAAGACTGTGACTGCTGGAATTTGACTGGAATGTGATCTGCCTAAGAATTAGTTGCTAAAGGTGTGTAATCAGCTCATAAATCCCCAACTGTAGTCTTGTCAGTTGCTGCCGTGGAGAGAGACACTCATTGATGTGACCCTTGCTATTTGGGGACTGTCTGAGGAAAAACCTCATTGTACATGTGCACATTTTTAATACTGAGAAGATTCTGGCTCTCCTCTTACCCAGAGTGCCGGAATAACTCAGAAAGGTTTCCTGTGTCTGAGCACCTAGCAACAAGACAGGTGGGCATTAAAGAACAAAGCTCTGCCAAACTCCACAGTGATACTCTTTGCACTGGCACCTAATTTAGTACCTGTTTTCATATTTACTTTGAAAACACTGAAGATTTTGGTAGGAATTTGATAAAGGTAACTAAAAGGAAGATGGGATATTGATGCACTAGGCTACGTAAAAATTATTTTGTTGAGTGATAAAGCAAGCGGTAGTAAAGACTGACAATTCTACATAAGTATTGTATACTACACATAATATATTCTATTTGTATAGGTAAACACTTATGACAAGATAATAAAATTATCTGTGCTTGAAACATGCTTTGCATTGTTGTGGCTCTTTTTTTTCCCCTCCTTTTTAAATAGAGTATTAAATGTGAAGATATTTCCAGAAAAATGTAACATCACACTCCTAAAATTGAACAATTATATTTTTTATTGTCAGAAATTGTATCAAGGATCTTTTACAGTTCTGATTCTGTTACACACAATTTGTCAGCTGTTTACCAGAATAAGATATTACTTCTAGGACATGTCTAAATTGACAAAGGAAGTCCTTAGAGAAAGTGTTTTATTTAGCTAAAAAAGTAACCATTCTGTATGTGATATGGGCTGATTATAATTCATCATTTCTTGCAAGACAGTCCACATCTTTTCAAATAGTCCCTTTCCCTACTTAGTGACATTTAAATATTATTCTAAGTATATTCTAAGTCAAGGCAAACTATCACTGTTCTGAGAAAATAATTTTGAGAAAACTGTCTACTATCTAACAGCTTACACAGAGAATGAATCTAAATCACAAAGTCAGTGATTCTCAAAGATCAGCTTCTTCAGACTCCAAAAATATATCAAGCCAAAAATGACAGCCAAGAAAAAGTGACAGACATTTACAGGTGAGTAAGGAGAACGTAACAAAATTTAAACATAAATGGAAAGCATACATGAAGTGAACCAGGGCCTGGTCATCAGAAGGAACATAAAGGCACTTGTCCAAAAATGAAAGGGATAGTATAAGAAAAGAAAAAGTCCACCTGGACTTGTGAACCTGCTGAGGTACATGCAGGGAAAGAGGGACTCCTCCAAATGTGTCATCAGCAAAAGGAAGATGAGAGAAAATGAAGGCCCACCGTCATCTCTGCTGATTAGAGAAGAAGAACTGGTGACAAAGAACATGGGAAGTGTTGAGGTATCCTATGCCTTTTTCCCTTTTGTCCTTGCTGGTTATATATGCCTGCAGTGATTACTGGCCAATAATAGAGTCAAAGCTTTTTTACTTCTTCATTAATGACATAGATGATTTTTAAAAACTGTGCAGAGTGTCAAGAATGCATGAGATGGGTGCACTGCCCTACAACGGGACCACAGAGGGACCTCAAGGCTGGGACAAATGTGCACATTGGATCATGAAGTTCCACAAAGGAAAATATAATGTGACCAGGAAAGAACAACATCAGGTTCTAATACACACTGGTGGTCAGCTGGCTAAGAATCAGCTTTTCAGAGAAGGTCCTGGAGGTACTGGTGAGCAAGCTGACCATGAAATACCAATGTGGCCTTGCAGCAAAGTCCAAAAGCACACTGGAATGTATTATTAAGAGTACTGCCACCAGGTTAGGTGATCCTTTTCCCCTTCACAGCCCTGAAGAGACCCAGCTGGAGCATCCTGTTCTGGATTCCCCAGTCCAGGAGAGATGTGGACTTACTAGAGCAAGCCCATCAACATACCAGAAAGATAACTAAGATAATTAAGGCTTTGAAGAATCTTTCATATAAAGAGAGTCTGAGGCCCGGGTCTTTTCAGCTTGGAAAAGAGAGGCCACCTTATCCATGTTCAAGAGAGCTGTGAAGAAAGCAGAGCCAGGCTCTTTGTGGTGTTATTGAGTGACTGGACAAGAGGCAAATACAAGAAATTCCTCTAAAACATAACAAAGATATTTTCACTATGAGGGTGATCAAACACAGATTTGTCATTTATTTTGTGGCATCCCCATCCCTAGAGATGATCAAAACCCAACTGGACACAGACCTCCTTAACATACACTAGCTGGCCTTGCTTTGAGCATGTGAGTTGGAGCAGATGATCTGCAGATATCCTTGACAACGTCAGTCATTCTGCAGTTCTGCAACATTGCTTCTTTGTTCTTTGTGTTTATACTCTTTTAAAACTCTATACATGCTCAAATAATTTTATTACATAGACTCACAGGTTTATAGATTAATTTAGGGAGGAAGGATACACAAATGATGTTTGACTTAACCTCCCCAGTCAGAGCAGGGATGTTATATGGCTAAACTAAAGTGAATGTGCCACCAATTCTTCAAAAGTGTCTAGAAGAAAACACAGAAATTCATCAAGGTGCCTATTTCCCTCATGTACTCCTTCATATCATTAGTTAGAATGTGTTGTAAAACACATTATGTGGCAGATTCAGTTTTATAAAAAACACAATACTCCATACAAGTATGAAGTTTCAAAATTATTGGCTTCCTGGATAGAGATACTCTTAAGCAAAGAAGTGGTTCTGCTAGTTCTTGTCCAGCATCACTTTAGCCCATTCGAAATAAGTATGTGGGATGATAAAGATAAGAAATTTTGTTTACTCTGTCCTTTTTCTTAAGTCATTGAGTTATAAGAAGCTACTAAACTGAACAAATAAAAGAACCAAAACAATAGATATTTGAAAAAAAAAATTTCTGAAATATTTTGCTACTTCCAGAAAATCTCTCATCCAAAATACAGTGATATTTACCTAAAGAAATGGGTATCAAGACCCTTGGTACCTTTCAACAATGTATAATAAAAATATTTATAAAATAAAGCTACTTTTACATCTTAAATAGAAAGCAAATTTTACAATACGGCTTTAAAAGCACAATCTTGCCATGGATTGATAGTATTTAATATTTTTCATATATTACTCTTTGATTAGCCATTATAAAGATTTGGGTCGAAGCAAAGCTGGAAGATTGCTGCATCTCAAAGCTCAGCATGAATTTCAATTGTAGATTATTTCACATATCTGTAGCTTACTGAAGTAATTTTGCCAAAGATCACTTGAAATAACATATAGGATTGTCTTTGCTTTATTTCAAGCACTGTTTTTCTCCCAGTTATATGGACAGCTTAAGAAATATAAATTGCTCCTGACAAATGGAATAGCTTTGTCTTTTTTTTCCGTGTTATTCACCTTGTTTTTGTTCTTTCTCTATAGCCCCAGAGCTTTATGCCCTGGTGAGTGCCTGAAGCTGATAAGTAGGAGTTGCCTCAAGTAAGCAAAACAATTAAGCCCCCAATCAAGGAGTGAACTTTCTGTTAATCACCGTTTGATACTGTGGGTGACACCTGCCTGACATCATCAGCTCTGGTTGACATGGATTTCATGTTAACATGAATCTCTTGACTCAATGATCAGATACGAAGCTATGAGTCCATCAACTCCTACACACAAAAATATTTTTTCTGCTTCAGCATGATTGTTAACATGTCTATGCTAATCACTTGGGAAGAGAAGTTGTCATTCACTGCACTAAATTATTACTAGAAAGCCAGATCCTATGTTCAGATGGCTTCTGAGGAAAATGGTAACAGTTCAAGACATTGCTTAGACCTACACTCAGTAAAACTAGGTATTCATCATCTCCAAGATTTTTTTTTGTGAAAAACTTCTACCCTGTTATACAGGGAATATTTCTAGGGAATTTCATCATATGAAGTATGTTTCCATTTAATTTTCTGGCAAAACCACTTTTCGCATTTGCCTAAATGAGCAGCATGAATTTCCTCATGGACAAATTTTTGTTTGTTTTACATTTCTGACCTGCTAAATTATGTCATATCAAATTATGGCAAATTACAGGATGTCACATCATGTTACATAGTTTACATTAAAAGTCAATTCAACTTGACACAGTATGACCAAGTAATGCAATATATCAGTTCTATAAGCACATTCTTTAAGTAATGAGTTAACATGTCGGCACACAAACCAGGGCACCTATTTAGTATTAAATATCCATCATCTGCTTCCACAGCAGTGTGTGGAGCAATTGGATCTACTGAAAGGAGATATTTTTGTTTTTTTCACTGCTAATTGATTAAACAGTACTGTGCGAGCATTCTGTCCATATTGTAAAAACTAATTTCATTAAAACACTCACTCTACATGTCAACACTCTGGGGACAGTACATATCTCAGTTGATAAATTATGTGCTATTGAAATATAGAGCTTGAGTTTTACGCAGCATTGGTCTTTATTAAAACCATGAGTGAAGCTGGTATTTCAGTAATCAAACTTCTGTTGAATGGTAAATACTCGTGCAAGATTGTGGTATGAACAAAAGTGTTTTCAGGGCTAAAAACTTAAAATAAATTTTCTCAGTAAGGATATGCCAGTCAATCGTAGTAGAAATCTGTATAGCATTTCTGGCAAGAGTGACCAGACTACTTGTCCCTGTGTCCATACAGCAAACGCTAAGCAAGATGCTGGTCACATTCACATTACCTCACCACTCATGTTTTAAGGATTCACCAGGAGAGCAAGGGCCCAGTAAGAACATTGCATCATTAAGGAGATGTAATATATATTTACATTAAGATTGCCATGTGAAACCAAGGTACTTTTAACTTGGTTTAGTGACAGGGAGGAATTTGAGCTGTGATGTGGGACTCCATATGAATTTGAATGGTAACCTACTCAATTTCTGGAGAGCGACAAAACCTCCATGCTACTAAAATGGAGTTTCTCCTGGTTGCACTGTACTACATTAAAAAGAGAAGTTGTTTCTGTCAATGAACCACTCAACAGGAGAAAGCCTTACAAAGGTCAAAGGGTTTTTAGTCACTGCCCCTTTAAGCATCTGCTGTAGTGAAAGGAAAAGAGTGAAGAACAGACAGAATGCTAATAAAGCAGACTATTTTCAAAGCTATTATCCCACAAGTTTCTCCAATTAGATGGCTTAAATGGAAAGGAAAAATATTTCTAAAAGGCACTTTTTCTTTGATATTTTCAGTTTAGTTAGCCATATAGCCATCTGTACATCCCTTTTTGCCATATTTATAAGAGAAGCAATGTCAGAAGAAAATTTTGAGAGACAGAAGGCTGCCTAGCCCAGCATCTTAGACATGATGTTCATGGCTGAATATGATTCAATGAAGAAATGGGGGTATATGGAGGAGAAAGGAAAACAGACAAGTGTTACATGAAACAGACTAGCTAGAATTTCAGCAATTTTGTGCTAAAAGGGCATTTCTATATGTAAGAAATTATTTCATCCTACCCTTTGCAAAAAAAGGCTTCTAGGGAAAATGCAAACTTTTTTATCCAGAAAATTATTTTTGGATCTTATTCTTGACTCCCAAAAATGTACATTGAAATATATTTCCACTTTTCAGAAAAATCATTATTTAGGCAAATAAGTATAATTTGTGTTTTACAAAAAAGTCTGTTTAAGCTTTTTTGTAAATCATATGAGAAATATCTGGAAAGTAAAAGTCTTTTAACAGTCTATTATGCAAAACAGTTATCTCTCAGTCTATGAACACTAATTAGAGCACAGCTAACCAGTATTTTAATTGCTAAGTAGAGCATCTTATGTTTCAGATAAGTTGTTTAATGTTTATATATAAAATTTATAAAAAAGAGGTTTGCATAGTTTTATATGTAAGATTGTTGTGGATCTTGAAACTAATTTTCAAAAGAAATTAAAATGCTCCATTTACATTTTGAAGTCACAAGATATTATTTTTCATCACCATTCCTATTTATCTATCTATCTATCTATCTATCTATCTATCTATCTATCTATCTATCTATCACAAGCATACACACAAAAAATCCTTGCCATCTAACATTAGAAGCAAATCTATTTTGGTCACCCATTTTTGTTTGTTTCCTTTTTAAATATGAATGGAGTCTTAGTTGAAGTAAGAAGGCAGAGGACACAAACTAACAGCTCGTAAAAGATGCATCATCCTTTGTCATAGATTCTGAAAATAATGCACTTTAAAATAGAGACATAGTACTGAACACACCAATTCTGCATGGTAAATTTGTAATATGTTTTCTAAAAAGTGTAACAATTTTTTTGGATTAATAGTTCAATGACAAGGAATAAAATTTCAGGTTGTTAGGTTACTTCAATCAGGCACGATGTACTGGTAAATTTCAGCAATTATGCTTTTCAATTTCTTTGCCAAACAGATTTTCACTTTATGATGAAGTCGTGTTTTATATCACATATAACTAAATCTAAATTAAAAACAAACAAACAAACAACAAAAAAATCTACACAACTGAAAACTAAAATCCTTTTTAAGGCTTTTCAAACATCTGCATGAGCCCTTTTGTATGTTTTACTTGGGTAAGATGGGTTTCATTTGAAACTGAGAATTCTGACATGCAGTACTGGCACTGAAGCAAGTGTGTTTACTTGCAGATCTTGTTTCTTTGCCTGGGAATGGGCTGTGCATTCTGGTGATTCTGCTACACCATTTGACAATACTGGAAAATCTAACTCCTCATTACAGAGCAGGTAGAGAACCTGCAGGAAATCTCAAACAGGAATTTCTGGCTATGGAACAAACCTAACATAAAGAAGATCTAGTGCTATTGAACATCTTTTTGGGACACTCACAAGAAAAGATTCACTCCCTCAGTTAAGTATGCCTGAGGTTGAGAAGTTTCAAGCTATTACAAACAAATAGATTGCCCTTATGTGGTCATAAAAATACCAGATTGGAAAAGATAACCTACAGATTTTGTTCAGAATAGTCAGTTACCTGCATGGAATTGTGGATTAAGTTTTTGAGCATTTTTAAAATTTTTTCCTGAGTTTGAGTCCTGACTGAATTTGTCTACTGATTTAGCAATACAGAATTTCTTTTTCATATTAATTTCTAGGAAAGAGTTAATAAGTTTCATCTGCATGTACTTACAAGACTGCTGTTGCATACAGAGACCAAGTATTTCTCCAAAATGACCTGGAAGTCTGCCATTTGTATACTATTAGAGATACTGTTTGCAGTACTTCTATTTTGAATAAATGCACCGCATCCAGTAAGTGATCTTTATTGTCTCAAAATGTAATTGCTTGCTCTTTGTGGTTCAATCCATACACCCTGGTATTTTTCTCTACCAAAATCATTATGAAACAATGCACTATAGTGAATGTTGCCATGTGTTCAGTATTTTTGCTCACATGTTTTTCTGAGGTTTCTATCCATTTCTTCTTCTGCACTCCTTCATTTCATATGTAGAGATACTTTCAGTATGGAATTTGAACTCTTTCTGTTAATGCAAATGTTTATCAATATTTACACAAAATCAGTGTGAGAAAATATGTCAGTGTTATGTTTATATATGCAGGTAATTTCAGTTTTAAGTAAGAATTTTTCTTTCATTTATGTTTTTTATTTTTTAAATTGTTTTAAAATTTTCTTTAATAATAATAAACTAAATGAAGCAACTAGGAGAATTATATATATTATATATGATAAAGTTCTGCTCGTTATCTTCATAGTGGTGAATGGTGCTACATCAGGCTGGCAGATGGTCACTAGTGAGGTTTCACATGGCTCAGTTTAGGGTCAGTCCTGTTTAATGTCTTTATCATTATCCCTCAGACTCCCTTATTGCAAAGCAGACAAAGCCAAAGTCCTTAGCTGCTGCTCACAATACATTCCCTCCAGCCTTTTCATTGTCCTCTAGAGGCATTGAAGGACTCTCACTCAAATCGTGGGGCCCAAAGCTGCACACAGTGCTCAAAGTCAGGCTGCACTGAGTGCAGTGAGATAATCACCTCTTTTTCTCAGCTGTCATGCAGTGTTTGGTGAACCCTGGAATGCATTTTGTCCTCTGGGCTGTGAAGGACCACTGCTGACCCGTGTAGGACCTGCTGCTGAACAGCATCCTCATATCCCTTCCTGCAGGGCTGCTGTCCAGCCACTCCTCTTGCAATTTATACTAGAGCCAGGCAATACTCTGTCTCAGGTGCAGAATTACAGAATTAGGCATTTTAGATGTTAATATTCATGCCAATATTCATAGCTGAGTGCTCTAATCTGTCTAGATTCCTTCTCAAGGCCAAGTCCTCAGCACCTCCCTATTTGGTATCATCAGAAAATTTGCTATAGTATATTAAACTTCTGCTCATATATTGTTGAAAAATATATCAAATAGAACCATCACTAGAACTGAACCCTTAGGAACACTGCTGTGATCACTTGTGACATCATATTTCTGCAGTGCACCTAGGAATCACTAACATAAGACAAAAGAAAGGGAACAAACAGCTTGATTTTCTGATTGAAATCATAGTTCTTAATGTCTTAATTTTTAAAATTATTTAGGAAAATTAATTAAATAATGTGGCCTGGGGTCCTCAAAACAGTTTGAGATCTATATGTAAAGAAAAATTTATAGTCTTTTTAAGCAACATATTATTTTATTTTTAACAAGGGAAGTACAAAGTCATGTATCTGGGGAAGAAAAACTCAACAATATATGCCAGGAGCCACACAGCAGGAAAGAGGCTTGGTAGAAAAATACCAGGGGTCTTGATGGACACTGAATTAATCATGAGCCAGTCATGTGCCTTTGCCATGAAGGAGGCTCCCAGCTTGCATGAGGGAAAGCGTTGTCTGTACATGGAGATAGGTAATGCCTGTGCTCTACTCAGCACTGATGAGGCCACACCTGGAATACTGTGTCCAGTTCCAGGCTCCCCAGTAAAAAAGAGATACTGACAAGTTGGAGCCAATTCAGTGAAGATCTGCAGAGATGATGAAGGGACTGGACCATTTCTTCTACGAGAAAATTCTGAGAGAAATGGGACTGTTCAGCTTGGAGTAGAGAAGCCTCAAGGCAGATTTTACTAATGTGTACAAATGCTCAAAGAGATGGTACAAATAAGATGGAGCCAGGCTCTTTTCAGTGGCATCTACCAGCAGGACCAGAGGCAATGGGCACAAGTTAAAACACAGGAAGTATCTTCTGAGCACTGGGAGTCATTTCCTTACTGCGAGTGTGACATGAGCACTCGCACAACGCTGACATAGAGTCTCTATCCTTGGAAGTATTCTGAAGCTGACAGCACATGGTGCTGGACTTCAGTTCTAGGTCAACCCAGAGAGACTGGACCAGTTTACCTCCAAAAGTCCCTTCTCACCTCACTTATTTTCTGATTCTGTGATTCTGTTTTACTGTATTAGGAATTCCACTCAAGACCTTTAATCTAGATGCATGGAAAGAAAGATGGTCCTGATCAAGCTGAAGATTAAGATGCAGCAATACACATTGTATGAACTTGGAAGCTCTTAAAGCATTGCGTGTTTAAAGATGTACACACAGGTTTAGCTTAGTGTGCCCAGTCCCTTTGATCTCCAGCATTGTGGAAGCCACAAACAAAGAAGAAAAAAAAAAACCAAAAAAAACCAAACCAAATAAGAAACCAAATCCCCAGACTTTGGAGTTCTCACAGAGGGCTGACAGATCCAAATTACAAAAAACAGGCAAAGAAGTTTTTAGAAAAACTTGCTTAAAAAAACCAACACAAGAAACAAAACCAAAACAAACAAAACCAAACAACAAGAACAAAAACACAACAAAAACCAAGAACAAACTACTTCACTAACAAGTATGGAGTGAAGCACTTTTATAAAAATGATCAGATCAGGTAAACTGTACAGTTCTTTACAACTCTTAAAGATCCACATTGACTCAGCAGTTTGACTAATGTTGCAGCAGGTGTTTTGGTGGCAAGGGAAGTATCAGAGCTCTAGGTGATTTCAACCTGCCTGGCTGGCTGCCAGTCTGCTTTTCCCCAGAGAGGAACACACCAGAGAAATAAGGTCCTTTCTGAAAGTGAGTTTTTCCTCATTTTTCCTCCACTGACACTTTTTGACAGGAGGTAGAGTGTAGCAGAGTGTGGCTACAAAGATGAGATTGTGTCCAGGGAGCACACAGCCGGAGACAGCAAGAGAAACAGACAAGACAAGTTTCTTCGTTGTTTAGCACGGGAGTCCATTTTATTGTAGGGGAGACATGCAAAGAGTGACAGGCACTTTTAAGGTGAGGTTAAATGTCGTGGCTGTTGTAATTTAACAGTTTACTGCTGCAAAAAAATAGAGAATTCCTCCTTCCACCTCATTACTCTGACAGCCTCAGTCTCCCTGGTATTTTAATGCTGTGATTCAGGTCTCAGATTCATCAGATCCTTATGATTCACATTACTAAACTATTGAAAAACTATTCTGTTTTTTCTACAAAGCTAGTTTTTTTATCAGACTTATTCTTGCTGGCTGGAGGCCAGAGCTTCAGAGTCAAAGCCATTCCAGAAGAAGAAAGGCCTCACATGATATTTCTTTGGGTTTTGGCAAGATGCTGAAGTGGCTGCTGTTGCATCATACTGATGCACAAACTCATAATAGTACAATCAACAATAGTAAAGCATACCATATGATGATTAACATAGATTTTACCATAGGAAGGTGGGAATCAGCTTCTGAGTGTGAAAGGCCATTTATGGAAGTAATATGTCAGTAATTTCAAAGTGCTAAAAATCATCCCTAAATTCCAGAGACTGTGCTACATTATTTACAACAGTTTATTAATGTCCTTGAGAATGCAGAACACAGAAAACAGAACAAAATATTTTTCCTAGTGTCTTAAAATATTTTGTGAATCTGTTTTTTCTTATTGTTATTTAGTTATTTGTTTGTTTTTTTATTTTGTCCATTTTATCTATTCTCTATTCTTCATGACCTTTCAAGCAGAGAATAGATAAAATATGAACCTCTTTCATTCCTACACATATATGAACAAACAGGTAGGGAAAGCTTACTGGTCCCTCTATTTCTTCAAAAATAGTAGTCATAAAAAGTAAAACCTCTTAAATTTGAGTTTCTCTAACTTTTGTTATATAATTTTAGAAAATTTCAACCTGAAAAATGAAAGTTGATGAAATAGGATTAGAGGCAGTACTGGAGAAGGGAGGTAAATCTTCACTAAAGACAGTTAGCAACTCTTCCCTTTTTAAAAGTGTAATTTCATTTAACAGAGAACTCTTTTATCCTTCCATATAATGTTTGACACATTTAAAAACACAAATTAGAAATGCTTTTTGTTTCACACAAAAATTTGCATGCTTACCAATCTTTTTCAAAGTTAATTGCTGCTCCAAAATATTCAAATAAGAACATTAAAAGTGTTTCAGTAGAGATGTTTGTGATGACAACAAACCTCAGAAATGTCCTTCAAACTATCCATATGAAATACACATTTCACCCACTTCAAATAATGAAAGTTTTGGGCACCAAAGGCAATAAGAAGTAATCAAGGAACTCTTCACAGTTTTTTTGAAATATAATTTTTTCATCTGCCTTAACTTCTGATTAAGTAGTTTTCAAAATTTGAGAATCTATGGACTGTTGAAAAGTTTTGCCAGTCTTCAGCAGCAGCTGGAAAAGCAAAGCATAAGCAGTTTTATGTTCAAACAAATAATGTACCTTTCAAAGCCTTATTAACAGACACAATTTAAGATAGAAACTTCATGCTGGTGGATGTTAAGGGGAAACTGAAATACTTAAACATATGGAATCTGATTCCACTGTCATTTATTCCATTGCCTTCAATGTAGTGACTTCCAGAAGTGTAAGAAAGAGGAAAACAGGATATTAAATGACAATCAGAACAAGATCTATCACTATAATGTCTTCAATATTGTTATTTATTCTCTCTATGTCATACAGTAATTGTAATGACAGCATTAAGTTAGAAAAGCAATATTGAATCCCCCCTGAACAAACCAAATTTTAATTGCACCTGAAAACACATACTGCAGAAAATTCTGCATATTTATTGACAAGAAGAAGAGACCAGTCCAGGATATTTCAGAATAACTTCTATGCTCAGCAATACATAAAAGAAAGAAAAAGTGCAAGAAAAGATTAAAAATATTCTTACTTTTTTAGTCATGTTTACTTTCTACAGTATAGCAAGGTGGAACAAGATTCAAATTTACAGTAAAAAGTTTCTTTTAAATGACCTTTGAACCACATACTTACAGGTTTTCTTGCTCTAAAATTTGAGTTTTCCAGAAAGGTAATAAGGGAAGTTACTACAGCTTTTCAAGCGTGTTTCACAACATTTCATTGGTGCAGAGTGGGTGGGGCACACAAACAGAAAACTCCAAATCTTTGCAAGTGTTTCAAAACAAAAAGCTTTACTTAAAATATGTTAATCTAAGGTAATCGTAGAACAAGAGAGTTAAAGTACACTCTAAAATTAATTTAAAAATACATAGTCTGAAATATTACCTGTAAGTCAAAATTAATTCTTTTAATCACATACTTGTCAATATTTTTGTGAGGCATGTCCCTTTCAACAGGAATACCAGTTGCTTTACTCTTCATCTATTAGGACAATATAAGTCACTAAAATTGTGTTATTATTTGTTCTGAATTCTCTTAAGAGATGGACAAAAAGTAAATAAGGAGAAGTGAATTCCAGTGCCTATTTATCTTTTTTAAAAAATTATTAGGATATGAACATATATATCTACTCAGTCAAACATTAATGTTTACTAAAATTTCATACATTTTGCATAACTAAAATAATGGGCTAAAAGATACAACACAAAACTTGTGTGAGGCCTTGGACTTGTCCCTGTAGCTAGGCAAGGTAACCCACAATTTAAGGAGTTGGATCACACTTTGAGAGCATGCTGAAGCATTTCAATCAAAATAAGATTTGTCAAATGTGAACTTGTTTTGTATCTTCTTTCCACCACTGTTTCTTGAATTTCTTTACAATAGTCAAGCATGATTCTCAAGGAAAACCATCTTTTCACTCTTGTTCACTCAAAATTATGAAATTATGTGTGTGAAAACACAGATTTCTGTAGGTCATTAGGCTACTTAAATCTTAGCAGAATTAACATATAATTGAATACGTTCTGTAGTTAATGGCCTGTGTAAATGATACATATGAAACAAAATAATTGATTTAATAAATGCTTAAACAGCGGCAAATCAGTCCTGAAACCTAAAAAGACATACAAAGGGAAGAAATAAATCAGGTCATAGCACATCCTCATCTTGGAAATACCCAGGTTTAGCCTGAGAACATTCATTTTGTCATTATCCATGCCCCTAGGTCTTTCTTCTTCTAAGCACTTTTCCCACAAGTTACCTGCTAGAGTTCAAAGAACAGATGATTTTAAAGAGCCATGAATTACTTTTTTCCAAAAAATGTTCCTGGAAATATTATTTTTATCCACTGCATAGAATTATGTGTTATCACAAACATATTGCCAAATCTAAAATAAGTAAGAAGGAAGAAGAATGACACAAATAAGAAGCTACCTTTTTTGTATAAATTCAGTGTAATATCTTTACCTTCTAGAGGCTCACTCTGGGAGAAGAACAAATTCTAAACTCAAACAGATGCTAAATAAGCACAAGGGAAAACCAGAAGCATTGCATAAAATGGTCAAAATTTTTCCTTTTGTTTTTATGATTTGTGTAGAACACAGCAGAACAGGAAGGAGTAGAATCATGGTGTCAGGGAAGGAATAGAGTCAACATATAAGCTTACTTCAGTAAAATTTGGAACAGGAGATAACAAGTGTTGGCTAAGGATTGCTGAAGGATGTAAATAAAATAGGTGTATTTGTTACACTGCTGTAAATTCTTATGCATAAATGTTTTCTGGGTTTTTTAAATGAACTTCCTAATGTAGGAAAGAAGAAAGAACAGTAAAGTAAAGGTGGAACAGAAATACCAGTGGAACCAGGACGGGCAGAAGACTACAGACTATAAATTTAACACCATAACAAACAATTTTGCTTCATCTTTCTTCCCAGACTATTTTCATCCAATTATGCTATTCCACATTTTGTAATACAGTTCTTTACAAAAATAGTCTAAAATGATATCAGAAGACAGTAGAAATATCCACCATGAGAATGCCATAATATGTGGGTACATCAGAATTCTCTATCAAGAGAATGGGGAGAGCTATTACTGCACATCATGATAGAAAAAAAGGAAAAGAAAACAAAATGCAAAGGTAAAAATGAAACATAAAGCCATTAATCTTCATTTATTTTCTATTCTTTAATATCACCCTCCCATTTAAATCTAGTTTTAGTGTGTTTCATCTTGATTTAGAGAAAAGATCAAGATACTTTTGTGTTGCTCTTGGTTACTTCCCAATCACATATATCAGAAAAAAAAATATTTAAAAAACTAGTGGTTAAAGTAGCCAAACATTTAAACATATAATTGAACCCAAAGAAGACAAAATGGAATGTGATCTGGAAAAGCTAGTTTTTCATATGAGCAATATATAATAAGAAAAGCCTGTATTACCCTCTAGGTTGTGATATTCACAAGTGATTGCACAAAATGCTGAAATATCCATGGATATCCAGAAGCATGTTAAGATGCCTCTGTATGTTTAAGTGAAAAGTTTGAGAGACTGGGGAAAACACAGCTTTTGCATACATTTCCTTCAAAAAATATCTTACTGATGGTAGGACCCTCTAGGGAGAGCTTAATGGAAGCCTCTTTGCCTGAGTCTTTCTGAGGTCCATAGGAAAGGAAGTGCTTTAAGAGAGTTCATTGGAAATGCAATAGAATCCATCTCTCTATTTTTTTTCTTCAGCCTTTCCAAGGCACTAGGGGAAAGGAACTTTCAGGTGTTACATACAGAAGCAACATGTACTACTGTAATTTTTATTAATGCCTTGAACATACTATATTCCTTAAACAGAGGTAGATAAACATACTAGAAAATACTCTTGTCTCACATTTACTTCTTTTAACCAATACAGGCTTTTGAGACCTCCTTCATACCCCAGCTTTGTATTTATTTCTATCTTATTGCTTTCTTTCAGCAGTATGTTCAAAAATATGACAAACATCTGTTTTGTGACTAAAAATCCAGTTCGGCATATCCACTGCACTATCAAGTACACCACAGACAAGCTCATACATCATTTACTCTTGGTAGCGTGACAGCAGCCTGGCCAGTGAACTGGACAAGAAGCTACAGATAAGCATTTTTATTTTCTCAGGGCTTAACTCCTGCTTAGCCCTGCACCTGCCAATTTGTGCTTAAGTCTCAGAGCTTGCACTCAGGTAGAGTGCCAACTTGGAAATGAAACAAGGCCAGGACTTTAACTTAAATGTGGCAGTGCTTTTCCAATCTCTGCAGCAACTCCCGCGCTTGGAAGAGTTCAAAAATGTCTGGCTGCTTCTGCAATGTAGAGATCTTTCATTTTTAGGTCAGGCTGCCTCACAAGCTACAGACATGCAGTAAGCAATTCAGATTAAGAGGAACAGGCTGTAATTCATATAAACACAGAAGTTTAAAAGGCAAGAAATTCTTTGCAGATTTTATTTTTAAATCTCCAGTTATGGTATATAATCCTTATGCTTTACTAAGAAGCTCCTGGAGTGTGGCAGTACAGATGCAACAACAGACTTCTGTCACACATCTGTCAGAGATTTTCAGAATGAAATATTGTAACTCCCAATGTGAAAGGTTGGAACATCATAGTAAACAAGCAAATAAATATCTAACTCCAGAATTAATCTGTAGTACTTTAAGGGGAGTTCTGCATATATCCAGGTTGGAAAATATTTTGCAAAATTAATACTCATCTATAACAAATTTAAAATCAGATATATGATTTTGCTATTGATTATTTATTGTTTCAGAAAACAACATTCTCTGGACAGTCAGCATAAACTTGTGGCAATATTATATGCAGCACAATGGAATTTTGCTTTTTTGTTTAAAGGTTAGGAATTGGTTTTGCTTGGGGGGATTGCTGACAAAGCACTTGGCAGCAGGTACAACACATCTACAGTAAGTAGATCAGAGTATTTTACCTGCAAACATGCTGCAATAAAGTGCCATCATTCAATCAATACAGACTACTTAGTTAACATTTTTCTTAATGTATCTGGATTACCAGTTCATTAGATCATTACCTGATAAATAGTGTGGGTAATGAATCGAGAGAGTCACTACATACCTTCAGGAAGAACCTGCCCGATAACAATAATCCATTAGGAAAACTGGCAGTATCCTCTGATCTATTGCCCGCAAAGCTATGACTTGATGGAGAGTTTCATTCCCTCTGCTCAGCACTCCAGAAGAAAATCAGCACAATTTAAATATTTCTCAGGATGTGACAGCTCTCTAGATCCCTGGCTGCTTTCTTTTCCCAGGGGTTGACAATCTGGTGTTCCAGTGTGCATAGAGCAGTGAAGATGAATTGAAAAAGCTTGAGATAAATTAGGGATGGCTAAGTTAAAATTGTCTCTGCTCCCGAGTCTCTCATCTGCAGTCTGCAAGCCTATTTTGCTGTGAAAAAGCTAGATGGCAGGCTGCCTCAGTGAGTTCTTCTTAAGCGACAGGGAGCATTTTCAATGAAGAAAAATTCTCCCATTATCTAAGCTAATGTGACTGCAGCTAAATCTAGTCTTAAAAGTGTCTACTAGTATGAAATTCATTCTCGCTGCTGCTTTCTTTCAAGCCACAGGTTAAAGAAGAGAAAGGAAAATTAAAAAAAAAAAACAAACAAACAAAACCCCACACAATAAACCATAAAAGCACCACCCGAGATTTTTCTATATGAAAAAAAACCCCTCAAACTTTTAAAAGTTGATAAATGGCAACACATTTCATAACTATACTGAAAAATCTAAGTGTTGGGAATTATCATCATTTCCAAAACTTTGTCTGTTTGCACTCAGCTCATTTTTCCACTATCTGTTCTTTCTATTTTGTTTTTAATAGGTATCATGTTGTTGCAATTGTCTTCATTTTCAATGTTCTAAGAAAGGAAAGAGCAGTGTTTTCCCCTTGTTGGCAAAAAATGAAGGGACAGCTAAAATTCTGAACAATCACCATGTTTAGCCTTAGCAGTTAATCCTAGATAATCCTCCAAAAAAAAAAGGCGATTGATATTTTGCCATGCCTCTAAAAAACATTCTGTAACATTTTTTTAATTATGAGTCACTTCTCACTCTATTACAAAAAAAGAGGTAGAATTGAAATTTTCTGAATATCAATTTAGTGCCAAAGCTATTTGACAAAGTAACTAATATCTGCTGTTATGTGAAAAGTTTTTACATTGAAAACACTAGGGCAGAGGTTTTTCATTAAACATATCAAAAGAAGATTTTTATCCTCTAAAACACTGGATACAATAATAAAAAAGATTTAATTTCAAAGAGTCATGCTCCCCAGTAAGCAGATATTTCTGCAAATCCTCTCTCTAGTTTCAACTGATCTAGTTTTCTGAAGTCCCAGATATATACCACTAACGACTGTCTCAGACTTGATTTCTCAATATCATGGAAATTCAGCCCCCACCATAAGCTGTAAATAAACAGAGATGCAGCTGAATACATATGAATACAGCCTTAGTGTCAGAGCATTTTGAGAATGATAAATAAATATATTG
>VZSJ01000303.1:4442404-4500867 GCA_013398405.1 Pheucticus melanocephalus
TGATCAACATTTACAAATTTCCTTGAGGCTTAAGTTACTAAAGCCACAGCCCCACAGAGCCTCTGTGTTTTATACTGAAGGCATTATGCCCAGCCTATTGTTTTTTGAACAGAAGCTCCTTTGGCCTGTGTCCTAATAAGCACCCCTTGAAGCATATGCAAGCACTTGACCAGATCCAATTGTTCAGTGCATACAATGCACCTAAATATATCCCAAAGTAACATATAATCCAAAGGGATTAAGAATTTCCCCATGCTGCCTTGCATTAAGATTATTTAGGGCATTGTAACACTCATACTTCTAGGTGGCAGTGGCTGTGTTACAGTGCCTGTCATTAATATTTGTACATTTTCCACATAAACAGATAATACTACAATTCACAGAATCACAGAATGGTTTTGGTTGGAAGAGACCTTCAAGATCCTCTAGTCCAAACCCCTTAGGTCTAGGTGGCCCTGTTTGAGCTGGGAATTTTGTCTACGTGACGTCCAGAAATCCCTTCCAACCTCAACAATTCTGCAATTTTCACTATTGTTTAGGAACCACCAAAATCCTCAGTTCACAGTTCCCATTTAATGTTTCCTAATTTTGTTAGCCTTTATTTTTCAAAACATCTTCCCTTTAATTATTTTAGATTGTTAGATTCCTCTTTTCTCCTGCTCACACAATAGCAGCATCTGCTGCTGAAACTAATAAAACTGCTGAGACCTCATTGTGCAGCAGCCCAGCCCTAAATTTCCCAATTTCTCATCACAATAAAGAAAAAGCTGAAAGCCACCTGCTAGGCTTAAAGACAGTGCTGGTTTGTGTGCTATTTATTAATTTTAGAATGAGAATCACTCATGTCTCCCTGCTCGCAGCATCTACTGCTTCAGCCAGAGCCATCAGTGCCAATCTGCTGCATTTCTTGGAGCCTCAGCAACTTGGGTCAAACAGCAATACCAGTGTCTCAAGTTTCTATTCATAAAAATCTACTATCTTGAACAAATTAAAAATATATAATAGTTGTAATTCACTATTTCTAGTTGCATTGTTATTTTAGAAGGTATGATTCATTCATATTCACTGGTTTGAATAATTAACATTGGCATGTCAGCTTCTAGGAGGTTCTGATGAATTTTGGGGGATGACATGGAAGGAAATAGAAAACCAGTTTAGCAGCAAAACACAGTAATCCAAAACACCTCAGTAAAATTCTGACCTTTGACTACATATTCTTCTCAGCTTCCTTTTTTTTAGCATCAGATGAAGAAAGGGAGAATGTAACAATTGTTTTTTTCCAGAAAAAAAGGTTTAATAATCCTTGAGGATGTTTAGGGATTTGGTCCAAGACACCCAACAAAGCATACTCATTTGGTTTGCAGAGTATTAGAACAAGACATAGATTCACAAGAATTTCTCAGACATTTCCAGGACAAAAATTTATAGGGCTTGGTTTATTATTTGGTTTCTTATTTTGGCTTGGTTTAGTTTTGGTGGGGTTTATTTTTGTTTGCTTGTTTGTTGTTTTGGTTTTTTTCCTTTCCAAGTTATCTACTGGAAGTTATCTAGTTTAATATATTTTTGGAATCAATCAGAGAGACCCAAAGGGAAGCAGAGGTGACCCTGTTGGCTTAGCATGCTAGATATTTTTGGTGTGCTGTAATCCAGCTATGAAAACTTGTTTCAATAGCTCAAAAGACAGCAACATCCCAATGAGCAGTGGGTGAAAAAGGTGATGGTGGAGTGGTACATATTGTTACGCTGTGACATGTAACCTGCCAGGGTAACAGAAGTTGTAATTGCTGTAAGGGTGCTTTAACCTGGGTACCTTAAAACTTTAGGAAAGTTGATTTCTATAAATCACAGTAATACACTGTGCCTATTTAATTTTTAAATGTATATAGTAGCATGACTTCCACAGTTACAAGGCAGATTTCTAAGGAATATTAAAACCTCTTCTATATAATAGGATGCAAAAAAAAAAAAATATATTTGGCTAAATCTTTAGAATAGCTAGTCTCCTGTAACCAGTGATTCTTACTAAGTAAAGGAACTCAATTTACTTAAATGTTTGTACTACCTATTTCTCTGTCATTCTTCACTGCAGACAAAATACTGGTTCATAAATTCAGAGTATATTCTCCTAGCTTTACCATGCCTGCCTTGCATTAGATTTTCACAGCAGAGAAGAACTTCTAATGGGGAACTCCAGTGGGATTAGAGATATGCAATTCAAAGATGAGAACTTCAGTGACAGAAAGTGAGACTTTGTTGCTATCGTAAATTATATTTTGCATACATATGTAATAACTGAAAAAACTGCAATGTGGATGCAGCTAAACAGTTAACCTTTTGAAGTCTCTCTTTCATTATTGTGAAATGAACCCTGGCTTAGTTTTAGATGTGTTATATGTTCTTCACTGTTTGTTCTTGGAATACCTGTGGTCAGTGTTTGTATGTTTTTGGGCCATAGCTTGCTGCTATTTTTTCTTTTTTAGATTAATAGAGGAATATGCCCTGATGAAAATAAATCACAGATAAAAATATTTATTTTGCCTAATCTTAAGAGTTAATAGTTGAAAGTGTTGGCTTCTATTATGAAGTGCACCTTAATGCCCTTCTCCCAATGATTTTCATACAGTAACCACTTATAATAGGGGAAATGACATTCCAGATAGAAGCATGTAAATTTGAAGAGAAAATTGAGACCTAGATGTGCTCTTTGGGTTCCACTAGCCAAATTCTGTGGGAGAATTTACTCAGGCCTCTCTTCAAAGTTGTCCTCCATGTGGTTCCCAGAAGAAATTAATTGAGACTTAGTGAGAGAAAAAAGGATGAAAATAGATGACCTTAACATGCTGATGTTTACTCTCCTTTTTGATTACTGTAAACTTCCTGTTCTCTTTCCTTCCTCATTGTGTTTTTTAAAGACAATAGATAGAAAATAAATAACAACATGCAGAAACTTGTTCTGTTAAACAGTAAGGAGACATATGTGCTTCTAAAATTTCAACATTCAGTGAAAGATTCTCCAAATTTCCTGAAATCAATCTTTTAGCTAAATATTTGTTCCCTTCAGCCCTTATTTGCATTATAGTAAATGGGGTCTTACTTTGAATTCATACATCAACTTTCATCTCAAAAACTCAGGGCAAGTTTATTGCTTCTCTCTTGAAACCCACAGAACTTGTGTTAATGCAGCTCAAAGTCTCAGCAACTCTGTGTGAACAGAGAGCAAAAGATTAAGGTACTAGAGGAAAATAAAGCAAAACAAAAGCCCCGTTACATAATTCCAGACAAATGGGGGAGGGCATTTAGACACTACTGTAATGTAATTAAACAGCTAACAACAAAAAAAAAAATGTCTTAAAAAATAAGATGGTAAAAAAATATAATATAAACTCCATGTACCCTGTGGGAGTACACTGCAGAATTCAGAGCACGTTCAAGCATGTCCAAACCTTTTAGTTTGTTCAGAAAGCTTTTTCCTTAGCTCTGGGGTACTGTTGAGTGGTTTTACAGTGATAAAGCTAGATAAACCTTCCCTCCACATCCTGATTATCAATAAACAAATAAATAAATAATAAACATATATAATGATAATAAAAAGGACCGTAGGTTACTACTTGCTTTATTGAAATGGAATAATTGTCTTTAATCTTAAGATTACCTTTTGAAAAATGTGTAAGGAGTAAAAACAAGGTGTAAGGAGTAAAAACAAGGTGTATGGAGTAAAACCCCCTCATCTTATCTTGTTTTATTATTTCATATTCATAATCACAAGCAGACTGTTAAAGGATAATGTAGGGAAAATAACAGGAGAGTTCACATCTTTTTTCCAATACTCTCATCAAAACAGAAGAATGAAAAAAATATTATATATTATACATAAAAATAGACTATTTCAGGCTTTTATTCAAAACTTCAAGGCATTATTCTTCATGTTTTCTTTTACACGTAGAACATAGACAGATATGAATCTTAAAAACTAAGAAAGAGTCCATCTTGATTAAAATCTCTCATTTTAAATTTTTAGCAAATTTGTAGAAAATAGAAATCCTGTGGCATAAGAAAACCTCTTGCTCTAATGAAAATATTGGACAGGTGATGAGATATCCCTGGATGTACCCATTGCTGAGCACTGTCTAATCTTTCATGGACAAGAATTCAGGATATAAATCCTAATTTCTTATATAAATTATCTCCTATTATACACATTTTTCAGTAGATTACATTATAAAAAGGAAATTGAATGAAGGTGGCTGTATTTCAAAAGAAATCTTTCCAAATTAACTGTGTTTGCTATCATTGAACACAGTTCTCCATGTTCTGTGTACCTGGATTTGGTTCTGAAACATGTTTCAGAGACTTGCATTTCAAATGCAAAGTGCCAGGCTGAGTTTAAACAGAACACATGTGAATTCTCAATAGACCTATAATTTAAGACAAATCAGAATAAGTGAAAAAAAATCAAAACAAGCTTCATTTCAGTTTCCTTGTCTTTGTCTTCATTAGAAAAACACCTTTATAGAGTCACAAAAGCACAGCTTTCTATGCACTTGTCATGCCAAAAAGAAATTATCATTTGTTCCAGTAATGGATATGAAGGTGCCTTAGTAAATCTTATTTAATGCACTAATGCATTCTCATATTGGAGAGCTCTATGAGCACAACCAACTGTGTTGCACAAAATTCCAGTGATAGATATGCTCCAAGCATGAAGAATACATGCACGTTTGGAACATGAAATAAATTTTGAATGCAATGAATTTATTTTTAATAAAAAAGAAATAAAAAAACCAAAACATCAAATAACCTTCTTATATGACTCTATAAATGAGTAATCAGCTATAGAATATGTGTAAATGGTATGTTGCACAAGAATTTCAGTCCAAAGTAGTCTATAAAAAGACCCAAAAGCAAAAAACCCTCAAGAAAGCAAAGCCATTGAAATTGACTATATGGGTCCCAACTCTTGCTTTTCAAAATTTGCACAAAATAACATTTTTGGTTACTAGGAGATCAGTTTAGACTTCAAAGAAGGTTCAAACTTCCTATTGTATAAAATGGAGGTTTTAGTCTGAAATCTGTAAATGTGACTCCTAAAATGGTCTCTATGTTGGAATAGCAAACAGCTGGAGCTCAGACTTTGATTCCTGGACTGTGCTTCTTTTAGTACAACAGCACACATTTTTTGATAAGGGAAAACCAAACTCACCAAACAAACAAAAAAAAGTTTTCCTTAAAATGAGTTTGTCTGTTTCAAGATATTTCTGAAAAAATTGGAATCTCCCAATGCATGTGATTCAACGTGATGCATGCAGTGGGCAGCATAAACTTTTTCTTTAATAGAAATTAAATGTAATCTGATTCCTTTTTCTTTTCCCTAAGAATTGTAGCATGCAATGAGACCTAACATGGGTCTCAGAAAAACTGGGCAGACCTAAAGTAAATCTTAGTGATTTATGTCTTGTTGCCAATTCATAGCAAGGTCCTTTCTTGTGGTGACAGGCTACGTCTTTTAAATGAATGAGGCGGTCAAGTCCTTTAATGTTTGCCTAAAGTATTTAGGATTTCTATCAGTAAGAATTTAAGCAGGCCTGTTGTACATATTTATGCAGGAAATTAGCTTGATCAGTCCAGTTGTATTTTATGGATTTTAGAAAGCAGCCAATTAATTACTCATGGGTCAGTCTCCCTCTAAGACTGGCACATCTCTGCTCAAACAGCTGCTAAGGCTTCCTTTACTCATCCTCATGGCTGATGGTGTGACTACTGTTGCACTTACATCCTTTTCATTTTGATGCATTGTTTTGCATAAAAAAGCAGACCTCTCACCATCATAGTGCCACCAAAAAGTCTCCCAGATGTCTAATTCAGGCATGTTTTAATTGTTCTGCTGTAGTATGTCATCATCTGAAAAGGGCAGTACTTAGACAACTCAGTCTCAAAAAGCCTCCTGTACACTGAACTGCAGATTTGATGTACTGGTGACTATTTTGTGGACACTGACGCACTCTCCAAAGAATTCAGTGAGTGCACTTAAAATAATTTACAATACATATCTTTACCTCACTATAAAAAGAGTTCATTGGTCAGAAGCTCCCTCCCTCTTTGGGAGGTAAAATGAAAAATTTCTACATAATCATTGATTTTAAACCTTCATTGTAATTAATTCCCCCACAAATGTCAGCTTTACTATATAACTTTTTCCCCTGTACCAAGTGCATTTTTATGTACCAAATTTAGCCTTAATGGAACCCTCTTTGAAAAATTTGGGGGTACATGAGAGAAGGAGAACTACAACAAAATATATACATACTCCAATGAAACCTGAACATATATTCATTAAATCCAGCATAGAGCAAAGCTTGTTTTACTCTCACAGTGCCTTTTCTATTGTGAAATAAATTAATGTGGCAGTTTCCTTCTCAGTGGTGAAAACAATATCGGTTCTTTCATAAATAGTTTGCATATATAAAAAAGAACTAAGTCCTCATAAAAAATATTTTGTTTGTACTTGCACAGATTTTTTAAAATACTTCCCCACCATAACTACTCCACAGGTCTTATTGCTCACTGCCCTGCCCTTCCCCATCCTACAGGTTTATTACTGGGCTATTTCTAGAATCATGGTATTGACATTTTTTTAGAAAAAAAAAATTCTTATAAACAAATTGGTTTTTAAGCAAGCAGCTGTACGCGGTGTGGCAGCAACTTCTCTTTAGAAGCATGTTCATGCTTGCTGTTGTCTGTGGGGCTCACAGATTATGAGAACAGGACAAAGGTCTTCCTGGTAGATATACTACCTTTCAAGGGTTTTTTTCAAAGCCCAGGGTGTGGATCCCAAAGCAGTGCCAGAGACTGTGGTCTCCTACAAACTCCAGCATCCAAAGGTCCAGACAAGTCGTTGGCTTAGCAGTGTGCTCACTTTCATATTTCCCAAAGTACATCCTCTCTGGGGTCTAACTTCCAGCCAAACAGCTTTCACCTTTCTGAATCAAACACAACACTAACATCCATCAACAGTGTAGAAAGCAAAACTGAATAAAGGTTCTGTGTAAGTTGTGTTTTTTCCCTTCAGCACCAATCTTCTGTGTCCTGGAGGCAGCTGCTTTATTTAGCACTAGGCTAATAGCAGCAGCATTACAGGTAAATCTATTCTTTCCTGTATATTTTCTCTTTCTTTCTTTCTGGCACCTCCCTTTCCCCTGTCTTGTTCCTCTGGACAATTTCTAGTATAATTTGGAATGCCTACACAGAATGCATAAATGAAAACAACTAATATTAAGCAACCTTATCTGAAGACGTCCAACCATTCCCTTTGAAACAAAAAAGAAATTATCCTTCTTTTTCAGCTCTGGAGTACCTTCTTATCAGTAGTATTTAAAAAAAAAAAAAGAAACAAAAGACCAAAAAAACCTCAATAGGGCCTAAGCTTTTAATGCTACATTTATTATAGTAGTCTAATTTAAATATTTAAGAGCAAATATACTGTATATTTACCATAAATTTCCATGTGTGAAGTTACATGTGTGGTTATATTCATTTTATTAGCTTTAATTATTCTGAAACCTTTCATGCAGTACATTTTCATACAACAAGACACAGCAAGTTATATTCTTGATGCATTTAATAGCTTAGATTATTACCATTTCAAAGAAACTTCCCCCTCCCCCATTTAGTTACAGTTAATGCAGCATGCTTTGTGTGGGAGATCTTTTTTCACCTGAGTGCTAATGTATCTGATAAATCAAATGCCATTAAAGCTGCTAATCATATTCCAGCCCACATGATATTTCTTAACCAAATCTATTCACTTAATGACACATTCCAGATAATATCAGAAGATTATGTCCCCAAAATAAATATAAACGTAAAAAAATTAAACCAAACATTTTTCATAGGTAGATGTAAGCATGTCTTAGTGTTCTTGAATGCTTTGCAATTGAGTTCTTTGGGCAGTAAAGGACTAAAATAGGTATATGACATTGAATAATTTATTAATTTTTTACTTACACATAAATGCATCTAACTGGATCATGTGTAATCACAAACAAAAAGAATTCTACTGATGCTTTCCCCATTTCACATTCTTGCTAAAAATATCTGCATATTCAGATTTTTAAAACTAGATAATATTCATTTGAAAATGTTTGTTGCTCACATACTTTTCAGCAGAAGGAAATCTACAATGCAGTGGTACCTTAGAGTTAACTTCTAAATCAGGTAAAGTGCATTGAGATTGAAGTGGAAAATACAGTGCTCCATGTAATTAACCGTTTTTAGGTGGTTCATTTCAACATGAAACACAGTGGACAACAGAATTTACACCAATGACGATTTCTTTAGTTCTTCCTTTACGCTTTACTAAAATTTACTCCTACTCATTTACTCAGCAAAAATTTCTAGGGGTAAGAATAGAGCATATATTTTTGGCTGTAACTTATGCCCCAAAATATTTGACATTCCATTACTAACACATACATATAGGTCATTAAATTTAGAAATGCATCTTTTGAAGAAAAAAATATGAAATAAATTTTCAGCTGGTACTGAATTTCAATTTTCTTTTTCTCACTCCATATGCTACCTTTTACTATGATTCAGGGGAAGATTATTAATACGATTTATTTAAGCTGTGGTATATACTGTATAGCATTTGATTAACAGCAATTAGAAATATTTACTGTAGATTATAGTCAGTATAAGGCTTTCAGTATAATAAACAAAAATAACTATATTGTTTTTGAAAGTATTTTAGTTAGGTATGTACTATTGAAAAATATTCAAAAAACATATTGCAAGTTTGGAACACTGCATTTCCCTTGTATTGCACATCACAGATTATATACCAGTGCATTATCTAAACTTAGAATTTTTTATGCTGGGAGTACCTCATTTAAAAGTAAAAAATAATTCTAGAATAAGAAAATAATCACCTGACTGATCAAGGTGAGATTCTACTCTTTTTATCTCATCAGGCTTGCTTTGGGGATGTGCAGCAAGGTCACTTTTAGAAAGACTGTATCCTCACCTAATGTATAAGTCCTTTTGAAAATATTGTTAACTAATGCATTTGGAATTACTTTAAGATTATTTTATGTTGTGCAACATCCAGCCAGATCTTCATTGTCTATAGCAAAGCACAGATGTTTATTTAAATCCTTTGTTCCACTATGGAGTCAGATGCACTGAGGACACTTTTGACAGCTCCTAAAACTGGTATAAAAATTTTCATTCAAAAACATATCTTCCAGAATTTCCGGATTCAAAAACTATTTCATGGTTATCTGACACTTCGGGATAGAGATCTTGTTTGTGGCTAATTTCTTAGATAGTTAAACGTTCCTAATTAATTATCCCCAAAATAATGTCTACATAGAATGAAAGTGAATCATTTAACTTTGTTACTATTTCTGTGCCCAAACCCATGAAGGCAGAAGTAGAAAAGAAAGGCTCCATCCACCCACTCAAGTTGCAGATGACACTGAGCATACCATGACCATAAGAATAACTTTGGTATTTGCATCATTTGCTGAGATTTCTGAGGCTGACAATTTTTTTTCATATGTAATCTTCTTTGACATTTTGGTTTAAATCTGTGAACCCACATACACATTCTTTCCCTCAAACCCACTTCTGAATGTAAAAATAATGGAATTTACAGTAGTAACAAAAAAAAATACTTCAAGCTGATCCTTTTGTTAAACAAACCATCAGATATTTTTATGAAGCAGTCTTAAGAAAGAGGAGAAGAAAAAGGAATTCCATACAAAAAGATGCAACTTGATCATCACACAATCAAGCTATTCAGTTTTAGGATGGTTCCTGATCACAAGAAGTGATGACAAAAAGAATTAGAAATTATATGGGTGGGAAGAAGAGAACAGGTGATCCTGAGCAGAGCAGTGAACAGATACACAGCCAGACTTCAGGGAGGTTGAAAAGACTTTTCTTGGACACCCAGAGGTACCTGCATGGAATTTCCTGCAACCACAAAAATCAGTGAAGATTGCTGTATGAAAAGCAAGACTGAAGGAAAAGAGCAGTACTAGAATTGCACAGGCTCAGAAGGACTTATGAGTTACTTCTTACATCTAAATCTATTTTAGTAATTCCCCACCTGTGTAGCTCTAACTGAGGTTAGCTTTAGTGCCTCAGAAGGTAACAGAAGTAAAACTATTTACACCAGCACTTGTACACATTTCACTTGGGATGTGACTCAAACTTCTGCTTGAAAATGCAAATAATGTATATATAGCATGGTGAAGAAAAACAAGAGATTATCTTAGGGCTCAAACATCATGTGGCAACACACACTGTAATGAATGATTTGTTCTCTTTTTTCCATTTTTCCTCTCAACACACATTATCCATTACTCTGACATTTTTATTTTGTATTAATTTCCTCTTCTCATTATTTCTCATAGCTACCACAGCTCCATTATATCTTCTATAACAAGAAGACTGATGCTAAGTTGGATCCAATTAATCACAAACTATATATCACAAATTATTTTATACTCACTCCAAGATGGGGAAGATAACGTGCTTCAGGTAGTGTTTGGCAAGACTTTGGCATTATAAAATCCTCTATTTACAAGCAGGCTCCCTATTGCTGTCAACAGGAAATTACTGTTGGTAGAGTAATTTTGTTTTAGAAATGTCACACATAACCATGCACTTTCTGTTGGGAGCTGTCCTGGTGTGACTTTATGATGCTGATCTGTATCCCCATCTGTCTGTTTAGCCTAGAAATAAGGTTTGCAACTTTAGAACTAGATCTGAGAGTGAAGGGGAGGGAGAAGAGAAGAAGTGGAATGTCTGAGGTGGCTGTATTTAAAAACATAAGAGCTTCACCTCTTTCTCAGAGCATGTTGTCTGCAGCACAGACAGTGCAAGAGTGCTCGCTTTTGCTTTTAGAAAGTTTTTTTAATCTAGCTGAGGCAGAGAAGTTCCCCAGACAGTGCCTTTTTTTTTCTTGAAACTGATCAGCCCTGCTCTGGACTTAAAATCCAGAAAAACACCAGCAGCTCACACCTGTGGGTGCACCTGGATGTGGCATTTTCCAGCACCAGAGGGACTGATAAGAGACTGAGCAAGCTGAGCTACACCCCATGAAAAGGATTTTCTGAGTTTGCCATTTCCCTCAGAACAGCTAGAGGTTCCATTGTTTAATATTACTCTTTTTAAAAATTCTTGTGAATACTTTGCTTGTTAAATAAACAGTTTTTTCCACTTTTCTCCAAGGAAATATTTTCCTGAACCAGCTGGGGGAGGGGCTGCTTGAATCTGCTTTCTGGAGGGACCCCTTTGGAAGTTTCCTCCCAAATTTGTCTTAAACCAGGACAGGAGCAAAAACAAATAAAGGTTTAGCACAAGTTTTGTTGAATTATTTAACAGTTGCTACAATGCATGTCTGTTAAGCTCAGTGCTCCTTAGTAGCTCTGACCATTTCTGGTTTATTATAATGCTCCATCCTTGCAATATATGCATAAGAAGAAAAAGAATAATAGTAATGAAAGAAAATAACAGCAAGTAATTACTCATTCTTCATTTTCTTTAGTTCATCTCAACACTAAACCAGGCTAGGCATATACCTGTATCTGTATGATAAACCTTGTATTTGTCAAAGCTCTGAAATTATGCCAGGGCATGCATCCACATCTGTATTATACTAAGATACTAAAGGCAGCTGTGAAATGTAAGTTTTTGAAATGCACTTCAAAATAAGATGTTCAGGTGTCATGGAAATTCAAGACTTGGACATGGAAATATTTAGGCTGATGATTAAATTAACACGTACAAGGAGCTCTAGGAACATCAAGAAATTATATAAACTGAACATATTTATTACTATGTGTAAAGCTGATTCAACTTTTTTCCACGTGGTTGCAAAAAAATAATATTATATATATAGTTTCTAGGAGGTTGCATATTCCCATGAAGCAGAGATAAAGTGGGAGAAAACCAAGGAGATCGAATGTTCCTGCCCAGTAGTCACTTTATCATATTGCAATTCCACAATATTTCCTATACAACAGACCTTTCAGCTAGCCATAGTAAAATCAATATCATATATTCTGTTTATTTTCATGAAGTGAGCTACCATTTATCAGAGACTGGAAGATCAGCTGCTAGAACAGTAAGCATGTCTTAAAGGCTTGTATTTGTAGGCTATCACTGGAATTAGCCAAGGTTTTGAGATACTACCTGTTTCTCACAAGGACTTTACACTTTCATTTCTTCCTCCACTAACAATTAAAATTGGTATATGGGGAAGGGAAAGGGAGTAGGGAATAGTTGTGGCATTCTGTGGCTGGCATCTCACATACCACGCTTGATTTTTCATGTAGGCAGGAAAGTTTTCATCTTGCCTGGTGTTCTGCAAGGAAAAACTGACCCGAGCTCTGGAGATTTCAGCCAAGGGGAAGGAACATCAGTCTTGGGGGAATACTATTACACTGAATGATGTTATATACAGGGAAAAACCTGAGAGGGGTAGCCACAAAAGCCCACTTTGAGGGTGCTAAACTATTTAGGCTATAATATACCACTAAAAATAATTTGTTTGTACTACTGAAGCTCTGGAGAAATCTGGCTCAACAATAAAGCCCAGCTGTTGCTATTCAATATATTTTGATTTTGGACTTCTTGCCGTTCAGATAATGTTGAAGAAATGCAGCTGGGAGCTGGTCTGATTAGCAGTAATTTGTACCTGGGGTGATGTAAAAGTGAGTTGAGCTGCTACAATTTTTTCTTTCCATTTATAATATCATTTGTATACTTTCATAAGCAAAAAATTATTAACACTACTCCCAAACAGGGAAAGTTGGTATGAGAGTTTTTTCCCTGTTCTCCAACTGGCTGTACAAGATAGCTACATATAGAACTTGATCTGACACAAGGTATTCTACCTCTAAATAAACTCCACAGTGAGTAATTTGAAAAGTCACAATGGAATAAACATACGGCGTTTTACATATTTATTTCTAATATTTTGCATTACTGATTCCCCATGTTTTGCTGACACCAACAACTGAGACTAAAATCTTTCTCTAGTAGCATGAAGACATAATGTGGTGCTCTACAAGCCAGTATTTTATGTTAATTTCAGTGTTAATGTTTCTAAGTATTGCAGACTTTGCCACCTGGAAGAGCAAGGCCATTGGAGATATAAAAGAGATATAAATAACTAAGAATACTATAATTTACTTAAATTGGTGAGTCAGAAGTAAAGGAGTTGTTCATCCAATTCTCCCTCTAGAAACTTCTACAGGATAGATCTTAGCAAAATTAGAACAGTTATTAAATAACTGTGCCACTTAGGCATTGGACAGATTAATCAACGCACAGATTCAACAAGTTTTGTCCTAATTAGAAAAGATTATGCTTCCTTCTACCAACAAAGATCTTCTCAGACCAGAACTAAAAATTTTATTATTCTGCTATGGATTTCCACAGAAGAATATTATAAGAGCCTTGTTCAGTCTTGGAATTACATAAATTATAGGAAGTCACAGAAGTTTAATCAACTGCCATTTTATTAATCAGAATTCATCGTCAATATCTGTATCAGACTGACAAAAAGCAGAAATACTTCTGGTGAATCTAGACTGTGGACTTGCAAAGAGAAAAGCAAAACAGACACAAACACACAATACATAAAAGATCCTCAACATTATGCACTAACTTGCACTAATCAATCAATCTGTCCAGACTTCACCCCCAAGGGTGACAGAAGAGAGAGTGAAAAACAGCCAGCTTACCTAAAGGAAGCAAATAGATTCTGCCCACGACAGGCAAAAGCCTCTGTATTCAGAAAGACTGAGTGATGGGGTGAACTGGGCACGAAGGACATTGTTATTCTGTGTAGCATTTGCTTTGTAACAGGTGAGGAGTTCATTAAAATTGTTTATCTATAGAATTACTCATGCTGTTGTTTGAAGAACTGATGTTTACTTGATGCCCAATTCAGGGGAGCTAAATTCTTACAAAAGTAGAGTATTTCTAGTGTAAGAGCACTCAGCAGAGGATAAAGAATAAACCTCTGAAAGGGGTTTGTATTTTAGATATTTAGTGACACAAAATAAGTTTGTCAAAACTAATTTGAGTGTTTAAGTAAGAATCACAGGGATTTTTCTTGGACTTTTTTGTTTTCTTTTATTTTGTTTTACTTTTGCTTTTTTCCTTGGTAATATGCTCTCTTTTTAAAATTTAGTTCTATAAATTAGTCATTTTGAGAGAAAATAAAGAAAGTAAAACTTGCTTTTCTTTTGCATTTAAATAAAATATAAATCATTACTTAAAGATTAATATGTTAAATTTACTAGCCCACATTTTACTTTTTGGATATTTAGAGGAAAAGAAAAGAAAAAAGAAAAGAAAAGGAAAAGAAAAGAAAAGAAAAGAAAAAAGAAAAGAAAAGAAAAAAGAAAAGAAAAGAGAAAAAGCATTATTGAAATAGTTTTCAGTCATGTGAGATGATTAATTTTATTTTGATTCAGTGGCCTGGATTTTGTCTGATAGCAAATTCTTTCCAGACCCATCCTCAAATCCTTTACCTACTTCAGTTTCTTTTCTCTGTAAAGACAGCCAGCCTGCCAGCTATTACATCAATGGCCTATTAATGTGACGTTTTTAAAAAACAAACTCTTTTCTTCAAGGGTTCATTTGTTGTCCCAAAACTTTGAAATTAATCTGGGTAAACTGGCTAAAGTTTAAAGTACAACCTGGCTCAAGATGAAGTTTCTTTCTGCAACACCTGCTGCTACTGCTTCTGTCACCTCTAGTAGTCTGTGCTCTGCCAACTTTTTCAGGTGTATGGTGTGGTAATCTATTTTTTATGTTTTGCCGGCAGATATAATACAGCCTATACAGAATAGCACACTAATGTAAGAGAAATCACAGGCAAAAATAAAAAGTTGTGTCCTTTCTGTACTCTGATATACAGGTACAGAATAAATACATATATTGAGTTATGACCCTCAATAATATCTCAAAACAGATCTTGCCACTTTTCTGTTGGCACATTTCATCTGCATGAATCAACATGTTAGAACTTGTTTGATCCCTGCTGCTCCCTACCATAGTCTAGGAGTCTGACATGCTTTTCAACTACAAGGAATTAGTTTAAAATAATGGTATCAAAACCTACTATTATGTTCAAGTAACATGTTGATGAAGATGTAGCAGTTTAATTGGGCTTTTTAAGTTATCAGCGTGCAGAGTTTCCATTTTGACCACATCTTTCTGTAGATTGTCATTTGGGTTTTTTTCTCTGGTTGGTTGGTTTGTTTTGTTGTTGTGTTAATTAAAAGCTGCCAAAAAATATAGAGCTATAAAACACATAGATGTATCTGTAACATTTTTCCTTTTCAAAATATCTCCTCTGTAGTCCAGAATTTCTATCTCACCAGAACAATCACATTTCTGAAACTTTAAACTTGGCAAGTTTTTATCCTGGTCTAATACTTATTCATCCTGAGTATGACCTACTTTTTTGCACATATGTTAATAACTTTTGAACTAAGATGCAAAAAGCAGTGTATAAAAAAATGGAAATGACAGACAACAAAAGAGTAGCATAGCATTTCTCAGATACTTAGGAAAAATTTGAGAACAGAGCCCAGCTGGAGATAAACCCAGCAAGAAATATTAGAGATAAGAAAAAAAAGGCTCTTGCAGTTAAACTAATTGCAAAGGGAGTTCAGGGAAAAGGTGGTTTGCTGATGGGTAGGGGAACTAACAAGTGAGAGATGGCATGGGGCAGGCTAAAGAACTCAACGCCTTTTTATCTTGATCTTCATAGGCATTGCCTGTTTTCACACCTCTGTGTGTAACAGCTTAGTCTGAGGAGTGAGACAGCTATCATCTGGGAGTAACACCTTAGAAGTACCTAGAGAAACTGGATATATCTAAATTCACCAGCTTGAACAGCAGGAACATTTCATCAACTATTTCAGCGTGAAAGTGCTGAAAGAGTTGGTGGATTGTGATTGTAATGTGCCTGTATGTCTTCAGTGAAAAAGAGTGACAGCTGGAGGAGGGATCCATGACTGGGAAAAAAACTTCATGTTATTCCCTTCATTAAGACATGCCAGAAGGAGTGCCTCAATAACTGTGGGTTGCACAAGCTCTTCTTTCTCCTTGGAGGAGAGCATGTCACTTTGGAATACATATCCAGGCATGTGCAGGAAAGTGAGTAATGAGGAATACTTAGCATAGATTTAACAATGGCAAATTATGTTGGATGAACTGATAGTTTTTTTTCACCAAGACTGGCTATGTGGATAAAGCAGAGGGCTGAAAGGTCTATAGTTTGACCTCTCCTGGTCTTCTGTCACTATGTGTCACAATATTCTCTTTTGTCAGATAAGAAAATATGGCCTTGAAATAATTAGCCTGTTGGAATGAGTCCAAAGGAGTTAAAAAAAATTAACCTTTGTTAAAGACTCTGTTAAAAATCTTAGTATAAAACGTCCAGTATTCTTTTATAGAACTATATTTTTCCTGAAAACTTAAAAAAAAAATTGAAATCTCATATGTGCTTTCATTTTAATCAGTGTTATTTTGCCAATGTGATCATTACATTAGCATTCTTTTTACTTGCAAATTCTAAGGTCATTAATGGCAAAGTATAAGGTCATATTGTATGTCTAGTGGCATAAAGTCACACATTAATCCTCCTAATTAATTTACATACCAATCGAATAAAGGCTTTTGTAGCCCGAGTCTAAACGTTACTGTACAAGTAGTCTTTAGGCTGTGAAATTATACTGCTTCTATTGAAAAGGAACCTAACTAAAGCTGTCAGCAGTACAAGATTATGTGACTTTAATTAGACTGCAATTTGAAAATAAATTTAATTGCAATTATTTTTTGTAAAGGTGTAGTTTCTTTTACAAAGTTCCAAAATGTCATCTTCATTAAAGTTCATCTTACAGGTGAAAGAAATTTACATTACTAAGAAAGAATTCATTACAGATTTGATAAAAAATATCTGAAGGATTCAGATTATATTTTCAGTCCATTTTAAATTCCTTATCTTTATACTGTATTAGTTTTTGAAGAACAGAAATGCTGATAGAAAGATTCTCATTGGGTGCTGATTTATGCATGTTTCTTATTTCATGCAAAGGGGAAGGAAAGAAGAAGATGCACACTCTTAAAGAAGAGAAGCAGTGAAACAGACCACAAGCACCATTAGCTCAGGGAATGGCAACAGCTGAAAGAACATGCGCACTAAGTGCTCAAAAAATGCTCCAGCACTAAGATATTTCTGCTGTTTCTCCTCTGCTTCCCATTGTGTTTGGAGAAATAGCATTTTGTGCCATCTTTGTAAACAGAATTGCATTAAAAAAACATCATGTTTACTTTTGTCTCCTAGTGGAAAAAATCTATAACTCCCCAAATGTGGTAAAATGCTGAAGACAGAATGGAACAATGCATTCTGATCAGTTTGATTTGCCTGCTAAGGGAAGGGAAGAAGCAGCATGGTATCTGAGACAGAGACAGATTGTCTGTATGTTTAAACTGCTCATACTGCATAAAGGTGTCTCTGCAAGTAGAATGTACAACTCTTGCTGAAGGGACGAAGGATCATGCAACACAAGGAAGAAACAATCACCACCAACAGAGTTGAGAGTTGCTCTTCGAAAACTTCTGCAATTATCATTACTGCTCTGTACAAAAGAAGCCAGAAAATAACTGTAAGTAGATTGTTGTGCATGATCACAAATTATCAGTTTCAGAGAGGCAAAAATTCCAATTTCTGTGGCATCCATATGTGTTAGCTTTCTGTAGAAAATAATTAAGAGAAAAGAGAAAAAAGTAGAAGGAATATGTCAAGACTGTCATTGTGTTGTATATAAATGTAACTGAACGTGAGCCAACAGTGTTTGCAGAAGTTAGTGGGATCACTGACCTGTATCAGAATAGTGTGGCCAGCAGGACTAGATAAATTATTTTCTCCCTGTACTCAGCACTGGTAAGGCAATACCTCAAATCCTGTGTTCAGTTTTGGGCCTCTCACTTCAAGAAAGACACTGAGCGGATGGAGAGAGTCCAGCAAAGGGCAACAATGCTGATGAAGCATCTGGAGCACAAGTCTTATGCAGAGTTAATGAAAGAAGACCTTATCCCTCTCTACAACTACCAGAAAGGAGGTTGTAGCCAGGTGAGGTTTATCTCTTTTCATAATTATAGGTCAAGAGGAAATGGCCCCAAATTGTTTGAGGGGAGGTTTAAATTGGATATGAGGAAAAAATTCTTCACCAAAAGAGTTATCCAGCACTGTAACAGGCTCACCAGGGAAGCGGAGGAATCAGCATCCCTGGAGCTAGATGAAGCACTTAGCGGCATGCTTGAGTGTTGCATCTTGACCCAGATGTTTACATTTTTTCTTTGTGGATTCTCATGGATAGAATCTTCTTCACAGATGTGAACTGGTTTTTTTTTAGAAGGATAGATTTTTGTACAAACTGATTCTCATTTCTGTAATTCTTTTCTCATCGGAATTTAACAGGCTAGCTTAGCCAAAATTGCAAGAGCTGAATTGTGCTTTACAAGGCCTTTCTATTCTAAGGTTTTACCTATACGCAACAGTTGAGTGATGAGCTAGGCAATGTTAGGTTTACTATTGGACTCCATTATCTTAAATACATTTTCCAATCTAATTGATTCTACATAAAGCTCTGATTCTGTCCTAAATGACATTGGCAATGTTTTGTGTTTAATGCTTTTACCAGTACAGTTATGCCATGTCTGCCAAGGGCACCACAGACCAAGGAGTCTTGGTGTATTAATTCCAGAAAGTTTTGGGAACTGTTTGTTAAACAAATACTAGGATGTAGTCGTTAATAACATAACATTTTTGTAAACCTCAAAAAACAACTCAAAAATTGATTGACAGTAAAATTAAGTATTTTACATTTGCCTATTACTCATTTTTAGAACATATCACTGAGTAAGACCTTAATACTGTCTTAAATGAGATCAAAGACAAAATTACTGTGAAGTAAATAGATGTTTGGTGTACTTGGGAGCCTATAGAGTGAACTGAACTGGGAGATTGCCTATTATGTTTTTAATTGAAACCAAAGGATATGACAGATCTATCAGCATTGCATGCTCCTCTTCTAGGCCTTCACCGTAGCAGTCACTCCACCTCCCAAGTACAATTTGAAATGAAGCATAAAAAAAAAAAAAAAAACTAAGAAACCATCAGCTTGTAAGTAGTCACTAAAAATAACAAACTCCTGGGAAGTAACAGTATTTCTCCTTTGAAAAAAAGACAGTAGGAGTCTGACAATCTGTTCTGCATATCTTCACTGACATAGGCATCATCAGCAAACCACTTGATTCTGGTTGCTACTCAGTCATAGGCACCATTATTAAAATTGATTCAATTCATCATGTGCCTTATGGGCAATTAATTCTACATTTTCAATTGGTAGAATGCTTTCAAATCATTGAATAAACAGCAGTAAAAGAAAAACAAGCATAATATAAACTTTTACCTTACCGTGAACATCTGTCAGCTTCAGAAACAGCAATGATAAGCATATTAATTTATATTATAGGAGATTGATAAATGTATTGCCAGGACATTCCAGAAAAAAATTGAGATATATTACGTCTCTGACTTGTTTGTTTTCCAAACATTTAAACACCTAAGCCATTCCATATTTACTGTAGAAAGCTGTCAACTGTGTCCAAAATTGCCTTCTACTCCCTATGACAGTAACTATGACAGCACACTCGTTCAACAGCATAAGCAGTATGGTGTAGCATTGTAACATAGACTTGAATGGGCAGAGGGATGACCTGTGCCGTACCCCATGCAAGAGATGGAAATGCTAGCCATTTTTAACTTCAAAATTATGTCTATTTACTAGATTGTATCATTTTATTACTAAGGTGGATGAATGTAATAATCTCTTTGCAATTAACATCCAATTTTGTTAGCAACTTAGAATATTTTGCTCACATGATTTTTTAGTACATTATGCCACTCTCCAATATATTTTATTTGTTCTGTGAGTCTCTGAGAGGGTAGTGTTTTTGTTTTCCCATGAACTTCCAATGGTCCAGCTTTTCCTTCATTATTAGAGAGCATTATTAACCATAAGGATTCTAGTAGTTTCCCTAATGTTCTACAGTGTCTAACTTTAAACACGGTTTTCTCAGATATTACTTGCTACAAAACATATTATGATCATACAAGTCTGAGGCCCTTATAGGTACTGGATAAAACACAATGGAATTCACAAAAGTATGGACTGAGAAAATACTATGACTTAGTAAAACAATGTAAAATGATAAGTGTAGTATAAATTCTCCAAAATGAGAGAGTCATTATTTGCATTCTGAAAGAATGAACATAATCCCTAGGCAAATTTAAACTTTAGCAATTCCCTATTGCCTAAAAATTTTTCTGATGGAAAAACACAGAAGATTACTAATATGAAATGAACATACAGTACTGTTTTCAAATAAATAACCCACAGTATTTAAATATTTAATAACAACTTCATTGTGTAATTCAACTGGATGAGCAATAATAGCAAAATAAAAAAGGAAAAATAATTTACATTGGCCACAGCAAGAAGTTGGACATCCGACAAAAGTATCTTGCCAAAGAAAAGTTAGATTCATCCACAACAAATATGGCGAACAGGATATAAAATAACAAATTAACAGACCTCTGGTTTTCCAGTATCTATCTTTAGCTTTTTTTTTTGACATAAAGTCAGTGTTTAATCTGTAATTTATCTGAATAAATTATTATTTTCTCAAAGCAACAAGTCTGGTCTTAAACTCAGTGAGAACAAACAACTCAATGCTTCTTAAAAAACTGTGAGCTTATCTTTAAAGAGATACTGAAAAAATGAACTATCAACAAGTTATGAGTGGTCTCAATAACATGAATCAACATATGTCTTCTTTCTAACTGCAGGAGACAGTTTTCAAAATTTTCCTAATTCAAGTATGCTGCTTCTACTGAAACTACATTTCAGCAGAAGTTGCTACTTCTGCTGAAGTGTAGTTTCATAAATTATGAAGCGCTCTCCATTTGTTGTCCACACATATTTCTTTTCTTCATTGACCACCTAATTCCTATAAAATACTTACCTCTGGCATGATCAAATTTCTTTTCAACCTTTGAAAAAGAGTCACAACCTCTTCAGAATTAAATAAAAAACTCATGTGTAGCCTCTGCTGCATCTGTCAACACTACAGACTGGTAATGAGGAAATCTCACTGTACTGTAATAACTTCCAATATTTTGTGGAGCTCAAAGGTCAATAGTCATGTCATTCTTAAAACGTTGGTATTTATGATTTTTCCATTACTTCAGTGGATGATCACTGAAAAAATGAACAGTACCAGAGGATGCTATGTTGTCCCACTTAACAAGTTCAGGAAGGAGACATGACCTTTATCTTTTAGAATTCAAACACACTGGAGAAGAGCTATTACTATAAAATTGTGTTCTCATCTAACTAAGTCAAAAACAATTCTACTGATTGTAAAACATCATCTCTGCATTTTAAAAAATATATGTAGGTTTAAAATCAATTAAAGTATTAGTCATCTAACTCAATGTGCTGATAAGCAACGAGAGGCAAAATCAGAGTAGGACAAAATAAGATTACTTATCTTAGGGTTATAGATGACAGGTCTCTATCTATAGACACACAATCTGTACAGCTCTTTTTTTCAAAGTAGTGAATTTGTTTTTATAATAGGAAAAAAATCTCTCATACCTGTTTTGAGAGTTGTAAGTCCCCGCTGGAAATACATCTGTACTTCACTGAAAGGCTTTCTTTGTTCTACATTCTTTTATTGTACCATATCTTGAAGTCTCATACTGCAGAGTGAATTTTGAACACTTACATCTTTCTCTGCATTTTTTAAAGGGTAATGTTCACTCAATAGCACAACCAGAAGTACATAATTATAAAGGGTGAAAGAAGCTGCATTCAAATTACCCATGAGTTTAAATGCTTGGCTCTGTATAATTACTTTCAAATTATTTCTGTCAAACACACGTTATAGTTGAGTTAGTAATTTATATTTTAAAAAGAAATTAAGAAAACCAAGGAAGAACTTATTCAGAATTTTTAATAAGCACAGCTTATTCTTTAACAAAAGGTATCAGGTTTTTAAGCAACTTATTACTTAGCCAGTTATGTTCAGTGGATAGTCAAAAAACACATTAACACATTAGAGACTACAACTCCAGCTTTCAGTATGGAAAATATAATAATCTATCATAGATATGTTACAAAATAGAAGCACGTTTCTGTGTGAAACATTTGCATATTTTAAATCAATTTTTCCTTTTTTTGAATTGGTACCTTTTACTCTTCTCACACCCTTCAGTGAATGGTTTCACTTGGAACCATAATATTGTGATATATACCATATTGTCTTCCAGGTGGGTGATATGTTCATGTTTTGGACAGGAGGCAAGAGAAAATAAAATAAACTTTCCATTTAATTCACTGAATTTGTATTTATGATCACCAAGACCATCTATTCTGTGAACTTCAAATCTATTTGCAAGCAAAGAGGCAACTGCACATTTGCAAAGACGAACAGCAGGGCATCTTCAAGTGCTCAGCTGGATTCTCTTTTTCTGATATATCAACCTTAAAAAATCTGTATATATAGAAACCAAAATAAAACCATTTAGAATTTAGAACACACCACATGATTTCTTTCAAGTTGTAAACCACATTTTACAGAAAAATTAAAACCTTCTGAACTGTTGAAGTGTTAAAATGTTTATTGGTCCATTTCTCATCTTGTTGTTGTAGTTAAAATTCTATATCTACAGTCAAAGATTTCTTGAGACTTAAGACACACCCCTCACTACTAAGTCAATTGAACTTGGCAGATGGACCTGAGAAGGCTAATGAAACACTCAAACAGCTGTAATGTCAGAGCACTTCAGATAGAAGTGTTTGTCTCTGATAATACTTTAAACATGCACTTCATACTGTAAGGAAACACTTCAGATTTTTTATTTATATAAAGCTTCCTTTTCCAAATCTCTTAAAATGCAGAGATCACCTTTAACATCACCTGTGGTGGGGTGGAAAGCAAAGTGGCCTAACTTAAATCTTATCATTGACTAGAGAATCAATTGGATTATATCATGCTACAACAAAAAAGAAAAAAAACCTGTGTGGAACACTTGGAGGTTTTGGGTGAGTTTGAACAGTACAGGTATTTCAGCTGTGTGCTGGCTGCACAGGGGGTCTGGGGCAGGTTTCTGGGGCAGGCCAGAGTGCCCCAGTGCTACACTTCCTGTCCCTGTTCCCTTCGTTCCTTAGAGTATCCTCATACAGACACTAGGAGGTTCATCTTATATGACATGCAATATTCTTTATGTCCATAGTGAAATCCTTCGGCCAGGATTTTGAGATATTGTAAATCTGAGGTTGCTGACTGAACTGGAAATAGAGTTTGGAAAATGAAATGTTGTTTAATGTCACTGATGTCTGTTTTAAAGCTTAAATTATGCAAATAACAAAGTCTGCCAGTGCTTTCCCAGTGCATGTTTTCCTTACTTCATACAAGTGAACTTCATACAACAAAATTTCCTGAGAAGAATCCAGAATTATTTGAATGAAAGTCCACACTGCCAAATAAATATGAAACAATCACCACATTTGGTGCTGAGTGGCTAGACTAGAGTAGGTAAGCAAACCAAGTATCTGTGACCTCCTTTGCTGATCCCTAGGATAAAGTAGCATTAGTGTGTAGCACAGGATTGTCACAGGAGTGACAGAGAAAAGCATCTTGGGCTGTGATGAGTGTCAGAAACTCAGCTGATGCAATCTGTAGTATTATCAAGAAAATATTTATGAACAGGAATGCTTTTCTCTAGGAAGAATCAGAAAAAAGCAACTCTTTTATAACTAGGTATATTTCAATGAAATTGTTGCATATTCCGTGATGGAAAAAATTACACAAAATCATAAGTGCCATAAAAATGTTAACTAAAGTTATATAAATCTCCTTTAAAAATATGTGGGTTTATTCCACTAAAGACAGATTTTTTGGAGCTGATAAGCATGTTGTTTTGATCTGTTTTCCTGGAGAATTTTTCTGTAATTAATTAAAATGAAGAAATACATTCTAAACCGCAGTGTCTTCAGGGACCCATGTGGGTGCTGGAATTCACGAACTTGATATTCTCTGAAGAAATAAAGCATACAGTACAGAAATTAATATGGTTGATATGTAGTTCTTAAATATAGAACAACTTTTTGATTCTCAGTAAGCACCCATTTGATTTGAGTACATCACATTAAAATTATTGTGAAGCAAAAGTCACAATTTAACAAAAACATAATAAAAAAATTCACATTATAAGGAAATAATTTGATTTCTTCTGCAAAATTCCTAAATACCAGTCAGCTTACACCAAACTATTCAGAATGTGTTTTCAAACTGAAGGTACTTTTTATTAATTGGCAAAAAATACTAAAATACATTTATCTCAATTCTTCAGAACTACGCATTTTAGCAATAATTTGGTTGTTAAGTTATAGTAACATGTCCTTCCTGGGGAAAAGGGAAACCAGCAGGAGATTGGACTTAACTGGAACAAAAATTAATTTTTTTCAGCTTCAGTGGAACTTGGTTTTGGATGGCATGACTATTTAGTGCTAACTGGTTTAAGTATGAAAGTTGTAATATAAATTCTGACACTTTTAAATGGAAAAGAGACAGCGTTGTAATTAAGCCTCACAATAGTGGTGTGGTGAAGTGTGAAAAACAGGAGGCTTATTCAGCACCAAGATAAATTATTGCAAATCTGTAGTAGGTGTATGTCAAAGACGAATTCAAAGTGCACCGCAGAAGATTTTTTATTACTTCAAAAATGCATGATGCTGCAATTTTTTCTGCTGACTGCTGTGTTCAGGAATTAGGCTGGGGATAAGGAATACTAACTAAACTGTAACTGAAAGTCTTCAACGTATATTATCCATATGAATACTATAACACCAAAGTGTTGAAGAGAGAATAATTTGTTTCACTGCATCATTCCTTTCACTTTGTTGTATATCAATATTTAAATTTTAAATCCTTATTAAGTGAAAAAAAATTAGGATAAGAAGAAACAAAACCCCCCAAATACTAATACACAAATACTAACATTTTTATTAATAGAATTTACACAAAGTCTATAGAACATATATTTTTGGAAAAAAATAATTCTACTAGAAACTGGGAGTTTGCTTTCCTCTTCATATAACTAATTCTCATTATTTTCAAGTAGCATTCAAAACTGAAGGAAAATCATTTGAATCTAGTAAAAATCCTGTAATGCATCTTAGCCAAAATAATAGTCTAGGGGAGATATCTGAATATGTGATCCCCAACACAAAGCTTTGTGTTTAATTCAGTAAATACATAATCTGAAACCACATTCCTTACAGAACTGTCACCAAGCATGTGAAATAAATTTTCTCTAAACTAGATCTGCTTAATAATCAGTTTTCTTCTGTATATTTTAACTGTGGGAGGATCTGGGGGAGAAAGAACAAAGTCTGAACAATCAAGTAGAGGAAAAAAAGAAGTTTTTTAAGATTTCCTCATATGTAAGATAGATTTTACTGAATCAGAGGCTGTGACGAATTTTTCCTGTGGATGATGGAAGAAAAACAGAAGTCCTTTGGCTAAGATTAGGACATATCAACTAGTAGAAAGAAAAGATTTTGTTTATCAAGGAAGACAGCATGACTTTCTGACAATATGGTACATGCTGATAATTTGACAGAATGGAATTTAATAATTTAAATAATTTATAAGCCCTAGTTACCTTATACGCTAGCAACATATGGAAGTGATTCCAAATGACTGCGAACTAGAGTGTGGACAATGACATAAAAGGCAGACACAGAGTGGGTTGTGCACATTCAAAAATGCTGTACTTTTTATTGTTATACAACTGTGATGTCTTGTTGTTACGTCTGGGGCTGTTTGATGAAACAGAACTACAGGAACTATCTTATTTAAAACTTATCTGATCACTGTTATCAGTTCCACAGACAAATTATCTGTTCATCTACTGTGGATAGATCTTGAATTCTTTATTTTTTAACAAAAACAGTGGTGATAGCCTTCATGTTTACTTATAAAACCTTTGACCTGAATGTAGAGCAAACCCATAGAGTGCTACATTTACCTAAGGTTTGAAAGTGAAGGAGGATTTAGTGCCATTTGCAGCTACCCATTGTGACATTAACCCCCTTCCAACCCTGTGTCACCTCGGTTGTGGAGAGCCATCAGCCTCATCCCCTGAGGAAGAAACAGCAGGCACACCTGCTGAGTACAAGACAGTGCAGTTTTCTGAGACATAACGCTGATTTGATCAGACACTCATGAATGGAAGCTGTGAGCCATGTGAACTTTCTGTATTGTAAATGCAGTTTTACATATTATTCAGTGTACATGGAGAATTATCTTCATACTTTCCTTATTCTGCATCTTTTCTTTTGAAAAATGTAAGGAAGAAATAGAACCATTTTATAAACTTAGCACTGGAAAAATGAAAGAATTTGATTTTCTGAGATCTCACACTGAAAGCCCATGACACAGTTTCTGTGGTATCAAAGTGTCAGGAGTTAAATCCTTTCTTCTGAAACCATACAATATCTTTTTTTCTAATACTATGAATGCTAATAGGATCCAAAATAGTGTTGAAATAAGCTTTCATGAAAGGAATCTCTGTACAGAAGCAGAAAAGGTTACCAGAGGTAAGAGATATTTGGAAGTGAACAAAATGTTCTTTTTATGGCTCTTCTGTCATTGTTAATGTTTTTCCAGTCTTCTAGAAATAATGAATAGCTACCATAAAGGATGAGGGAAATGTAAAAATCCTGAGAGGTATGTCAGAGTCACTTATACAAGAATCAAGCTGATGATTTTGATGGAGTTAGCAACTGATTAGAAGCTTTTGTTACTGTTTAAAAAGATCTCTATCTGGGATTTGGTTGGGTTTTATTAGAAGAACCTCAGCAAGTATCAGAGCGACAAAATGAAGAGTAATGAGTGATCTGTTCTATGGAAAAGTCTCTTTTACTGAAATATGTATCACTATCCATAAATATGAAGACCATGTACCCCCATTTGAATTAATATAAAATTAACTATTCCTTTTTTTTTTTCCTGACAACTTCGATTATTACAAAAGATTTCTTTTTATTTTTTGGTTATTTTTTCATGGAAAAGCTGGATAGGAAGAAAAGAGTGTACATATCAGGTGAAGGTGAAGCAGAATATTTTTAGTCTTTTGTAAAATTTTCCCCAGTTGAAGAATTATCTGAACTTGTGGTAGCTTTGTTTTCTCTTTCCAGACAGATTGTCACACTTTTATAAACATAAAGAGAAGAAATAGGTAACAGGTATATCTGGGAACCATGAAGTACAGAATTTTTTGTATGAAACAGCTTTTCCCATTTCATATTCATAAAAGTTCATGATTTGATAGTGATAAGCCTGTACTTGCAAAACTTAAGTAGTGTACAACACTGAATATACATAACAATAGGATCATTGGCAGCATGTTTAATAAAGCTTTTCCTTCCTACAGCTATTGAGTTAAACTGTAAAAGTTTGAAAAGTTGTGCTTAAAATCAATTGCTCACAATTTTTTGTGGTGGAATATTTTCTGAGAAACTGGTTTTCATCATAGAAATTACAAGAGTAATTTCAATATTCTTGATTAAAAGTGCATTAATAGTATAAAAATGATCAGACTCATGTACAGACTGTAGACACTGCATAGAAGAATACCGGAATATAAATGTTCTTGTGTTCTACTCTTAGTTTAGCAGAACTATTACAAACTCATTAAAAACTATAATTAAACTTGAAATGTGCGTACTCAGTGTTACACAAATCTCACTGTCTTGTACTCACCTTTAAAAGTGAAAAGGGACAGAGCACTCAGCTGTTGCAAATTGCCATTCACTTTCAGTCACTTCTGCCATTGGTATATGAAGTGTTCATCTATATTTTGCACCTCACATTTTTATATCAATGGAGTTTTAGAATCCAATAGTTTTTTGCCAACATTACAATATCCTCCGGTTTTATTTAAAGTTATATCTGAGATTTCAGTGAGGAGCTTCCCTTTGGTGCTGCTCCTGGTAAAACAATATCCTAGAATATAATCCAAAATGCACTAATGCCGCTAAGTGATGTAGACAGACTTTGACTGAAATCCTCGCTGTACTTGATGAAGTATGATGAAATATGTGATGTAAAATACATCATCTTTTAAGAGTACTGAATATTTTGCTTTTTTCTGGACTGTATTTATGGTTAGTTTTTGATTGCTTCACATATTTCGTTCAAGTAATTCAAGACCCTTGAAGCTCAGACTCAGTTTACAGGGAGATAGGAAGATGGGAGAGTGTGGGTGAGCTGTATTTCTGTTAATATGCATCAACTCTTACGTCATCTTTTTGAGTCATCCCCAAAACATTCAAGTATATTTTATACCAGTGCCCCTTAATTTAATTTTAACATTAAAGTTCATTTTTTTCAGTTGATGAACATGGTAAGTGAATGAAATGTATTGCATTGCAACAGTGAAGGTTGTTCAGAAGTTAAACACCATCCATCCATTAAGATGAGACCTCATCTCGTACTGACATCTCAAACCCACGGAACTCCTCTTTGCAATATCTACTATTCACTGGGAGAACCTCATGTAATATAAATAGCATCACTCAACATGACGTCTGTGAGGAGATACACAAAAAGCTGGGAGGGAGCATGGCCAGGACAGCTGACCCAAACTGTCCAAAGGGATATTCCATGTCATAATATGGCATGCTCAGTGTATAAACTGGGAGAGCTGGCCAGGAAGAGATGATCATTCCATCTGTCAGTGGCCAGCCAGCAATGGTATTGTGCATAATTTTTTTCCTCTAGGGTTTTATTCTTCTTTCTCTTTATCATTACTATTCTTTCACAATTCAATGTTTTCCAGCTTTTCTTGACTAAACCTAACCTCTTTTAACATTGTAAATGGTTATAGGAAAGGTTTTAGTAGAGGCTTAGAGTACTATGTTTTCCATTCCAACTTCTAGGTTCTTTTTTCCACAAAAGTTGTTTTTTGAGATAAGTCATGTAGTTTGTTATGACTGATTTTTACTCCTATCTTTTAAAGACTAATAATTCATACGAGGTAGCCTTTGTTTTCCAAAGGTGCTACCTACATTTTATAAACTTAACTCTAGTTGTCAGTGCATCATTAGCCATTTGTTTTGTTGTTTAATGGTGCTGACTTGTAATCTTCCCTGAACAAATATATAGACTGCTTGTTGAAGTTGGTATTTATCATAACCATTTGTTTGGAACAATAAAACAAATCAACCAAATAAAATTTTCTCAGTCACTTCACAGGAAAAAAAATGCACAAAGAAAATCCCAGCCAAAAAAGAGTCCTACTGTGGTTGGAAACAATCTGCACTCAAGAAATTAATTTGATTTTGTCTTAATCTGTGACATATGAAATATTGTTATGTCTATATTAATGGGGATAGAAAATACACTAGCCTATATAAAAATTAAGGAGGCTAGGAATTTCTAGGAGCTAAATCTTTTGAAAATAGTTTTGTTTGAAGTATCTCACTTTTTTCTCAGCCTAATTAAGTGAGATGGATCATTTATCATCATTGATTGTATCAACATTGCTTTCAAAATGGTGGAATACCAGTACTAGAAAGCTTGGGGAACATGTATCATCATTTCACCATTCTGATTGAACATTAAAAAGTGAAGAAGAGAATATCAGAAATTAAAGCATAGATTTCCAAGGTCTTTACTCTTATACAAGGGGAATTAGTTTCTATTTTATTCTACAAGGTCACAGAACTTTCTTACATACAGAATGTGTGTTGTTGTGAAACACCTTTGTAATTTTAACCCTTGGAGATTAGAAATAAGATGATAGTTGAGTTAATATGTTGGTACCAGTATAACATTTTAACTACTTAGAGTACAATATTTAATGAGCATAACAGAAAAATATCTCATGAGTTATCTTTTATTGCACTGCCAAGTTCAAGATATCATTCATATCAGTCTTGGAGTTCACTACAAATAGAAATCAAATTCTTCCAGTACCAGTGGAATTTGTGGTCTCATGCAAGAGGATATTTTTTCTTCATGCAGTTAAATAATGTGGATTTCCTTCTTGCTGAGGTTGTTGCGAGGAACACTGGTACATGTCAGTACTGACTTCAGGATCTTCATTAAAACAGATGAGAAAGTTTGTAAATAATATTATAGTATCTCTAAATTATCATGCTTGTGCAGCTGTTTAAAAAGCCATATATGAATTTTCTTGTATACTATTTAAATTTGAAGTTGTGAAAAACACGTCATGCTTTGGAAATGAAGCTTCCTAGTAGTGAATATTATATAATCTGCAAAAAGCCTTTTGTTCAGGTGGTTCTGGTATTAGAGAGTTAAAAATGGGAGACTAGTGAGGCAAAAGAAGTTTTTCAGAATTCTTTTCACTCCAGATGACTTTGCAGGTGGGAAATGCTAAGAATATCCAGTCTGGAAAATTTCTCATTGTTTTCCTTCTGACTTGAGAAGTGTAATTTCAGTAAAAGATGATAGAATGCTGCAAAAGAAGTAAAAAGCACTCTCCATAGGCCTAGGCCTCCCGGTATAAGAGGAGGGGAAGAGAGAGATTAGAAACTCAGTGGCTGTAAAATCACAGCCTTGCAAAGGAATGCACATGTGCCAGGCCCGATGTAATACCCAAGCAGAGAATGGGCCTGTGAAGTTTGGGTTTAGTTACTAGCGTAATGTGCCTGTCTGCCAGTGAAGTATTTATTCACACTTCAAATGTGGTCTGTGGCAGTCTTGGAGTTTCCTGCATATGTCATCTGACATGGGTGTTGCTCCATATTTCAGGAAGCTCCAGCTCAAAAATAAGTATTTTATTTTAAAATGGTTGGAGTTTGGGTTAGTTTTTTTGGGGTAATTTTTTTTTTTTTTTTTTTTTTTTTTTTTTTGGTGTTGGGTTGGGTTTATTTTCGACAAGGTAAGGCTTTTCTATTTTGTAAGCAAGACTTGTTTGGAGCATAGTTTTGTCATAATATAGACTAAGAAAATCTTCAATGACTTTTTGTATTGTATTTACTCTGTTTGTGTCACAGCTGCACACTGCTTTATGCCTCTGCAGGAGACTTCATGTAGAGGCAGTGCTTGAAAGTTTAATGGCAGTTACTGCATTGCTAATCTATTCTTCAAACCACTGATTAGCATTGAAATTGATTCCCAGCTCCTAGTGGCTGAAATGACATTAATCTAGTCTCTCCTATTAAAAATGTTACACCTTTCCTATGTTACCAGGTGATAACACATCATTAATTTGATAGCTTCCATTGTTCTGTCCTTCATTGGAACACCTATAAATGTGAGCAATGAGCAAAAATTTAATGTATTCATTCAGAAAGAAAAAAATGAAGTAATTTTTCATCAAGTACATTTGAAATGTGAAGGACAAGTATTTTTTGTAACTGTCAAGTATCCAAACATATGGGTACAGGTACTAAATTGTGGTCAGATAGATACAACATTATTATAGTTATAGAACTTGCAAATGCATTCTACTGTGACAATGTTAAAGGGTGAGTGGACAGCATCCAATTTTCAACTACTATTGTTGTATCTCTATATGGCATTCAAATTGTAAAAAAAAAAAACCCGTAATTTCCTGTTTTATTCATAAGAACAAACCAAGTTGCCCAAATCCACAATGAAAATGTTGTACATCAAAGAATGTATAGTACTTTCAGTTTCCAAACACCAAGCACAACCTTGCCTTTACACAATTGGATTAGATTACCACAGGATGACATATCTTTTGGCTATGTAAAATCCTGTGGCTTAGCTGTCTTGTCCAGAATCCTACTTTCATTATTAAATTAAATGGATTTTAAAGCCAGAATCTATTCAGCAAGATGGGTTTGGTTTTTTTTCTGCCAATCCTAATTGGTATCAAAAGTAAAAACCTTTCATAACAATTTATGCATTAATCTAGAGCCTCATTTTTAAGCTGTACAAAATAATCTGTCCTTGATGGAAAGATAGGTGATAAACAACATGTTGCCTCTTTACAAGTATTCACACCTGGCTTATGAATTTCCTGGCATAAGCTTTTAATCAAAATTATCACAGAATGCTGAAGAAATTAACTTCACACTATCTTGAAAACAAATCTGCTCTAGGGCTTCACTCTAGTGAGCCAGCTGAAAAAAACATGATGGTCTCCGTGATGTCACTGAGAGTGTATTTTAAATATCTAATTCAAGCACTTTGCTAAGACAGATATATGTTCACCTTGAAAATAAAATAAGAAAGCAATAGAACTGCAGTTTTTGTAAACAATATTAATTTATGACAATACTTCTGACACATTGAAGGTCAAAAAATTAGAAGATGTAAAATATCAAAATTTCAAACCAAGCAAATAAAAAAAAAAAAAAAAGTATTCATAGGACTCATCTGCAAGTTATGAAATGCAGATGAAATTTGCACAAAAACCAGAAAGAAAGTGAGCTGCTGGGTCAAGAGAGCTCTAGAAATCTCTTAATAACAGAAGTATTTTATTTAAAATAAGAAAAATATCTCACAATTAATAGTGTTGAACCATTGTATTGAAAAAGAAAATGATGAGATTTTAAAACACTTAGGGAGGGTCAGGACTAAGCAAAATCTGTATTTTAGAATGTGACATAACACAAATTTCATCAAAGGAACCAAAGAAGAAAGTTATGAAGATGAAAGTTATTAAATTTCTATGAACTTTCTCATTAGTTACTGTCCTAGGAAGGTCCTGTTCTTCAGAAAAAAAGAGATATACAAATGTACTTCACTTGAGAATTAAAAAACCCAAAAGAAGTACCAAAATAGTTTGAATTTTGAAGGATAGGACAAAAATGTCCATAAAGGCATTAAGACTGCAGGTCACTACAAAGTGTGCATATCTTCATTAAGCATCATTCTGCACTCTTCAAAAAGAAAAATTTCCACAGATTATCGTGAAAATATGTACGCATAGAGTGAAGAATACATACAAATTGCTGGAGAGGCAAACAAGGAAAGATTAATCTGGGAGATTAATCTGCACATATTAGTATTATCTTTTTTATAGACTAAAATTTTTCTTCTGTTAATATTAGGAATCAAGAAGAAAAAGTACAAAATAATGTCTGTAGATGACTTAGTTATTTTTATCATTAAAAGAAAAAAAAATAGCCCAAGATAGTTAGAGAACTGTTCTATGTTTAGCATTGTCATTTTGTATTGAATGAAGGGGCAAATAAAAATTCAGAAGGGAAAAAAATGCTTTGAAAAATGTGTACTAATATAGAAAATTGTCCTGGTGAGAAATGTATAATTAGTGATGCAGGGCTAGGTTACCCATCTGTCTAGTCCAGTTATTTGTCTCCATCAAGAGCCTGTGCCAGCTTTATTAGGAGATTGCGTGAAAAATATCCTGGAAAATGCTTATAAAAGGTCTCTTCTGAAGAAGGCTTCCATTCATTTAAAGGTCATCAGTTTTTAGAACAAGCAGAATTCATATTAATTCCAAGTATATTTTTTAAATGTCTGTTTAGTTGGCCATTGTGTTTTTAACTACTCTGGATTATGTCTATGTGTGCATGCATTACCAATCCCTTGGTGAAGTCAGCTTTGAAAGATATTTAGAAACATACCAATGAAAAGTGTTTGTTTCATAAGCAAGTTCTGGTGCTTACTCAATTAAGTATTTATTTTTCTTTTGACAGGTATGTTTCAATTTAGTTGGTATTCTCTTCAACTTGAGATAAAAGAATGCAATCTAGCTCTTGATGACAGAACTGTAATTTGCCATGTAGCTTTTCAAAATAATTCCTAGTATTTTCAGTCCTGGTATTGGCTTTAAGTTTGGGGGTTGTTTTGTTTTGTTTTGTTTTTTCTCCCAAATGGCTCTGCATATTCAGAACAAACTTCATGAACTTCTTCAGTTATTCCATTTCTGAAAAACATTTCATGTGAAAATAAATATACTGGTGGAAAAAACCTTAAAATTTCACAGCCAGAGCATACTAAGTCACATTCCCTAACCAAATTGATATAAATTGTGATTCAAGTAGGAAATACAGGACTCCATTCCTATAAAATACTTATATTAAAAAAAAATTAAAATTATACAAAAATCAAAGTGAATAAATGTTCAAAACTACAAAATCAAAACTGTACGTTAAAACTTCCTAATATTAAATACTAGAGAACTCCAAGTTTACCCAAAACTTTGCTAACGTTATAGAACAGAAAACTCAAATTCTTAAGGTGGGAGAAATTAATGTGATCAATGAATGTGAACAATAAGGTAATCGAATGTAATATGGTAGAAATATACTGCTTTGGTAATAAATTTTAATCATGCAAACTTAATACTAAATCCAGAGACAAATTTTTCAGCCATAAAATGAAAAAATGCACTTAGCAATTTAGATTTCTAATTTCTGATATGAGATTTTTGAGATACCTCTGATAGATATTTTTTACTGTTTTTTCCTCCATTTCCATTTCAATAGAATAAAGATATATAAACAATCAGACAAATGAAGAGATAAAATTTCTTAGCAGATGATGGCTGAGATGTCAGATAAAGTAATGACCCATTTCTAAAGTGGGGAGGAAGAGATGATAGCTCAGGGGGCTTATTTTAAGAGAATTAAAACTAGGCAGATGGTGTCCATTCTCACCCGGAGCTGAGGTGTTACAGTAATATTATGTCATCACAAATTTATAGCTGAAACAGTACTTATGCACCTTTTCTACTCCTTTAGTGATTCTGTGAAGAGTAGAATAAAATAAATTCAATGTCTCTGGTCATATTACCTTTTGCTCTGAATATTTGATACTAGAAGTATCAGATATGGTTGCTTTCTAATCTTCATAGAAGCAGTTGCAGCAATAAATTATTCAAACTCTTCCATAAGCAGAAAGGTTGTTTACTATCAAAACCTTACAAAATTTTGCAAAATACCTGGTTCTTTGCTTTTGTTTAAGATGTCAGTGGTAGCAATGGAAATTTGGTTAACTGATGTTTGTTATGAATGGCTCAAGACATTATTAACTTTAATGGAACAAAGAATTAAAAATAAAGAAGGCTTTTTCCCTGTGTAAACAGATTTCATAATATGGATATTATGGAAGCTCTGAGCTATAAATGTCAAGCATTTAATGATTTATTTAAGCTCTATGTAGTAATTATTTAAAAAAATGCATATGTGTGGAAGTGAAATGTATCAATGTGGTAGCAAGATCCTACTTTTTTTTCCTTTTTTTATTCTGCCCTTGTCATTTCATTTAAAACATTATTATTTACTTAGCATTACCTGCATAAATGAGCAATGAAATCTCTGGTGTTGCAACAGCTTTGAACAGAATCTAAATTAGTTCACACTTGGAACAAGATATGGAATATACTGTGAAGATTCTTGAGCTTGTCAAAAGGAGATGGAACATATTTCAAACTCCAAACTCAGTGTCATTATGCCTTCATTATAAACATAGAATGCTTTTGTGTACTCAGACACTTCTATAGCTCATGTCCTTTTTTATTTGGTTTTGATTTGGTGTTGATAGTGCAGTAACAGGGCCAGTCAATAGCAATCTGGAGAGTCTGCCAAGGTCATCCACTTAAGAATAGATGAAAGTGTTAAGAACATCTTAATTCCCATAAAAATAGATTTGAAATTGTGGTCTGTATCCCTATTGAGTGAACCACCCATGAGCACGTCCAGAAGCGGTATTTTCTGCATCCAGGGAAGCTTTGAAAAAAGAGAAACAGAGGCATGAGTGCTGTAATGTTCTGTATTAGAAATCTCAATGCATATAGGCAAGTCTTTCCTAAACCATGACATAAATATAAAAGAAAAGAAGTAGGCTCTGAGCATTCCACACTGCAATCTGAGTGTTCAGTCATATAAGGAATATTTTTATTTCTGTCATTACTCAACATCTGCCACAAAGTCTGATGTTGCATAAACGCACGGTGGATGGCATTACCTGCTAAGCATTGATTGCCATAACAGCATAAAATACAAGGTAATTCTTAATCTTGTATTAAATAAAAGCAATGTTAACACAAGTATCTTTAGCAATAAAAGCTAAATTGTTTGACTGCTTTATTGATCAGCATAATTGTATTTGTGTAATATAAGACATGTAACTCCATGTTTTTTCTCAATAAAATAAATAACCTGACTGTTCACTGGACTGGTTCAGAGATTGTCAAAGAGTACAGCTGCTGAGAGAGAAATAAAATAGATTTTCTACCTAGAGGCTGTTTCATTATGCCAGACAACACTTTGTATTGATCCCTCTCCATTTATTTCTAATTTTGTTGTCCCTGATTGAGCAGAGCTCTAAATCTTGTGATGGCTTACACGCTGTTAGGATGCAGCATTGTAACGTGAAGTGCAAGGTAGCAATGTTCTCATTTTAAGCTGCAATTTAGTCTGATTTGCAACAAATTAGGCTTTCTAAAGTAGCACTTTAGTACAGAGAGACAATTTGTTTCATATGTTTTCCATAGCACACATAGAAATTTCTTGGAACTCAGTGAATATTTTTCGTTAGTTTTGCAAGATTCCCAGGAACTGCTTAATATTTTTTTTTTTAATTGGCACTTCATATCTACATTTCTCACTTTTTATAGCAATAGAAAAACCATTTCACATCACTTCAGAATCATTTTATGAAGTCACAGAGAAAATAGAAGGTCTAAGCACCAGGTTTTTCAGGCTTTTCTGGATTTTAAATATATACTCAATTTTTTTACCAGAACGCTTTTTCTTCCTACTTTTGTACATCACAGCTCCATTGCCTTACAAAGAATCTTCAATGGAGAAGTTGGCTCCTGATCAGTAAAGACAAACTGGAAAAAATCAAATTGCATTATAATTCTATGCAGTACTTTTTCCATATATCCAAAAATAATTAAAAAAAGAATATATTACTAATTTAACGAACTGTATTTTTCCTTTAATGTCATCAGTTTTACACCCTTTCTTGGCAAAGCACATTCCTAATGTACTCATGCAGTATATTTGGCTACATAAGCGGAAAAGAAAATGCAAGCATTTGTTAATGCTTGCCATGAATTTTTAAAAGGAAAAAGCTAAGGAGGGAAAAAAATTCATTTAAAGTATATAATTTCCAATCTAATATACCTCACTCATTTAATTACAGATGACACAGATTATCAGCCTGGGACTAAAAGTCTGCTAGCTAGCATTTTATTAAGCTAGTTGGCTTCTTTGAACATTTCATCCAAATTGAAAGAAATACATGCTTCTCAGAGGGGTACAAAGACCAGCAAAAAACACCCTCACAGATCTGTGTGAACTATTTAAAACAAATTTTATAGTAATATATTTACACTCTTCCATACATCTTCTTAAAGGCTTTCTCTTTAGGGACATGTATTATAAAGAAAAGGGAAGTAAAATTGGAATTTTGGATTATTTTAACTAGTTTTTTAATTGTAAAAATCTATATTTTCATGCTTCTAACTTCATTTGGCAATCATGGTCTCAATTTTTTCAATCAAAGAAAGATAATGCCAGAAGAAGGTATTCTCCTACTAGATAAAAGTTTATAAAAGTCTACAGACTTAACAGGTTTTCTCTTCTCCATCTGTTGGTATAGTTAAGTTGTGGATGAATAAATAAATTTCTTTTGCTAGAGAGAGGGTGCCTTATAAAAAATATTATCTAGTTTATGTACTGTTATCCTTACACTGGTAAGAAATGTAAATTTTTTTCAATTTTAACTGACCAGATGGTAAGACTCTGAACTGTATATTTGGATATTTTTTATGTAGCCTAGTTAGCTATGCTTAGAAGAAAAAGATTTCTGATATCTTGGGTGGAACTGGGTAGGGGGAAATTTACATTCCTAGCTGTCCCTATTTTACTACACTTCTGCTGAAAGATTAGATAGGGAGCTAATTCAGTTCTGCCCATCCATGCCCATCCATGTCCATGGAATATGAAATGTCACAGCTCAAAAGGAGCTGCCTGATGTCACCTGAACACAGTTTATGTGCAGCCTGTCTCTTAACAGTGCTCTTTCATACATGGTTAGCTACAGTAAAAGGAGATTTTTTTTTAAAAAAACCTTTATTCTGACCTTAAATGGAATCTATCTCTTACCTTAAAACAACAAAAATAGTAAAAACCTGAGCTCATTCAAACTGATAAAAATTAAAGCCCAAAAATTATTATAATGAAGCACTCTCTTAAGCTTTCATTTTGGCAATATATTGTAGGCTGAAATCACTAAATCTTTATTTGAAGAGGGATATAATTTCAGGTATGAAATTCTCATTTGTACATGATGATGTCTCTGTTAACACCTTAAAGATATGTTTGACTCTTTTTTAAATTACGTCTAAAAAAGAAAAAATCCAGTATTTGATTGCTGAGAATATTTCTATATTTTATCATAACTTTGAAGGCCATTCAGCACAATTCAAGCACAATATATTCTGAAAAAAAGCTATGAACTGTAGAGAGTCACAACTAAGAGAGAGGAGCGAAACTCACTCAGTTGGGGAGGTTTGCCACTGTGACTAACAATTAGCATCACATAATCCAAAGCTTCTGGTGGAGTAGAAAAAAGAATGTAAAGGAAACTAAACAATTATGAAAAATGCCAGCATTTCAAAGTTGTGAGTGAAGAGATGCTCTTGGGTCAGAAGCGGTTGTTCTACAAATTTGATTTTGTTGGTCTTAATGGAGCCATGGTGTTTCACCTCTTCCCCAAAACTACTGAGTTTAACCCAAACTTTTTAACATATATTCTGCACTTTTTGGACTCACTTCAGCTTAAGCTTTGATTTGTATACAGACTATCAAGCTCAGCTATTTCATTCAATATAGGTTTCATAAAAGAAAAGGATAATGTGATATCTAAAAGATGGCTATTGGAGAAATAGGATGGTCAGACTATGAGTTGCAGAATGTCACTTAAACAAGGAAAAACAATTTGGTATCAGCAGACAAGAAGCAGAAAATTATTAAGAAATATATTTTTTTTTCCTGTTCCATTTTCTATTCTTTCTGTACTTCTCTTTTCTTCATTTGCCATTCTTAATTGGCATTTGTATCCCTGTATTTTCATACTTATGTGTAGCTAAGGAAAGGAAATCCATCTTTGTCATGTTTTGAAAACTGCCAGCACTGAAGTCTTGTGGAATTCATGGCTCATGACAACTATGCAGAGCTACAGCTGGACATATGTTCTATAAAAACGTCTATTAACTATGAGATACTGCATTGTACCACCTGTTTCCAGGTTACTCTGAAGTTATTAATGCAGAATAAAGTTACCTTGGGGAAGGTGAGTAATGTTTCTTAACTGTGCTCATTATATTTTGCAAAATATTTGAACCCTATTTACACAGACTAAAGATAATAGGAATTTTGTGATAGGAGTTAATGGGACAAGTTTTCACTCCACCCCAGTACACACCACAAAATACACTTCCAGCATAAATGATTCCTCTTTCTTCTGGTGAAATGATCTTCCAACATTTGATTTCTTACCAGGTTCATAAATATTAATATTTTTTTTTGCTTTTTTCCTTTTCTTTCCTAACTTCATCTTTCCATGCAAATATATGTAACAGACAAGTACACAAAGTCTATGAATCTTTTCCTTATTTTTCTAAATTGTCTGATTTTGGCCATTGCTATCATGCATATGATTTCACAGCAAATACCTAAGCCTGGTTTTGTTTAATTTTCCCCAGTTCCTCTGAAAACAACCAGGTGTTTGAGTCTGTGCTTAGAATATAGCACAGCAAAGTTTTGGTGTGTAAATGGCAATGAAACCAAACACAGACCTAGGCCAGTGTAACTCTGTAGGAGACTAAAAGCAATAAGACTCTTTTCCTCAATGGAATTAACACATATATATGTCATATTGACTTTTTTTAAAAAAATCTTTACTTTTTTCCATAAGGAATTAACCTGAAAAAATTACACACATCTTAAAATCTTAGAAATGAAAGACAAATACCATTTTCTTCGTTGCATTTATTACCTGGAATGTACTGTCTCCTAATCTTCTCTGATCAGGGTGAAAATGGAACAAAATTGTCAGAATCTTCCCTCCCAGCAGAGAAGTTAAAACGTAGAGATAATTTATGATCTTTGTTTATGAGACTATTCAGATTTTTAACCTAGGGAAAAGAGCATCACAGAAAGTACATTTAAAATTTACACTGGTAAGACTTGTTTAGCAATAATGTGCCAAGTTATAAAGAGTGAGACTAATCATAGAAGGGGAATAATTTACAAAAGAATTTATGAATTTTCTGTTACTGCAGTTCTTGAGAGAAATTAAATGTTATTTGAAAGAACAGGGTCATTTTTGTAGAGAACACAGCCTTATATAATTTTTTCTTCACATTATGCAATAGGTCAAACCAAATAATAAAAGTTCTGTTTTATTTCTAAATCTGAGAAAGATGCCACAAATAAAGTTATTCTACCAATAAACTACTAGATTCCTTAGGAATTTACATTCCACTAAATTCTGAGTATGTAAAATAAGCAGACTACTTAACTTGCAAAAAACCCAGATACACTTAAGCTTTCTCCTTTTCAGGAGAAGCATCCTATAAACATATTGTTTGCTTATCTATGCATCAATTTTGTACTTTTTATCATATAGACATTTATATTATCTAATAATAATTTGTCTTCATTTTCCTTTCGTTTTAGTGAAAAAATTCCTACGGCTTTCTGAGAGTGTTTCCTCATGGAAGGGCACTAATTTAATATAGTAAAAATTCACTTCTATTCAGCTGTCCTGAATGTTACTATTTTGATCATACATCCCCACCTCTTTTCTCTGCTCTGTGTAGTTTCAGTCACAGATTTCTTGGAAAATTTGTTAGAAGTTTTAATTCATGATCATAAAGGGATTTTTAAAAGAAAATAATTTAAATATGAAACATTTGAAATTACTTGTGATGTGAAAGGCAAAATTTTGAAGAAAACTGCCACGTTACTTCTATCTCCATACGCACCTCATTGAAAAATTGAGAAGTAAAAAATTAATTGGCTAAAAAGAAGTTACTGAATGAGTTCTGTGACCAGTATCTTGACCATGCCATTTTTGTCCATTTTATAAAAAGATGTATAAACCTGCTGCATTCCTCCAAGTACAAATAGGTGATGTAAGAACACAGGACTATTAAAGAGCACAGACCAAAGAAGAGAAGGGGATTACTTTCATGTTTTAATAAATGAATATAACCTTGCTATGAATAATGATACAACATTCTTATTAACCAAATTCAGCTGCTCTTGAATTCAATGTCCTTTTCACCATTTCAGTGTTTCACTTACACGTGCAACCAGTCTTTTAAAGGAGAAATGATTGCAAACATAATTCCGCACCGCTTCAGTAGCATTCATCAAAGAATATGATGAATACCCAAGGAATTTCAGCACTTAGTATATTCTTTAATATTGATAAGAAGGTGATGTTCACTCCATGGAGAAATAATATACATAGAGCTGGAATTTATGAAATATTTAATTCTAAATCCAAATAAGTTTCCTAATGTTAAACTTTTCTCAAAAGACTACCAAGAAACCCCAAGACTATTGAATGTTTCAGGTTTTTCAGAGATGAAATACTGATTTTATTAAAATGAAATATTTATAGTGATTTTATTTTTGTGGCCTATATTTAAACTGCTTTACTGCTGTTTGTTTCATAATTAGGGGGGATTGCTCCCATAAGGGTATTTCTATGCCCTGTTTCAGTAACTTGTTCAGTAATATGACTAGAATCTGGGTCAAATTATAAATAAAATTAATCATTTTAAAGACTTTCAAATAACTGTAGCTGAATTAGGCATGTAAGAGCTATTAGATATTGTATAAACTTTCACAGACAATAGGGTCAAAACCCTGCTCCAGTATCAAACTTCGTATATGTGAATTTCATTTTATGGGTCCTTATATTGTACTATCCTTTTAGTCTACTACTTTTTGAGTAAAAGAGGGGGGAGTATGCTTGACAAGAATTTAGGAACTATTTATAAGAATTATTGAATTCTTAAATTATATATCAATTACATAACACCTCTGAAATCTATAAATATAACCAGTGGTACCTCACAGGACTTTTCTATTGTAAGTTTTGTGCCTTATGTTTTTCTATTGTAGGTTTACTTAAATATGTATGGAAGCTGATCCTAAATCATGGCATTTGAGAAAATGACCCCTTATAGTTCTGTAAACAGCTTATGATGGTTTTATAAAAGGGGGTACTATATTTTAGACTTTTTCTATGAAATCTCCAAATTACTACTATATTTAACTATATATATATATATACACAACCACAAGCAGAGATACATATCTAAATCTATATATGTATTTGAATTTTTTGTTGGAAGAACTGTATATCCCTCAGAAAACTTTATTTTATTGAAACCTTTCCTCCCAGTACTGACACGGCAAAGCAAAAGAGAAACATCATTTGGTTGTATCCTCAGGGGCTGTTATCTATTTAAGGCTGCCTAACATAGAAAAATTCCTGAGTAAGCATGGCAAAATATATTGGTTTTAATCTCCCAGACATCTCTACAGCTATATAAAAGGATTATTATTTTATAAGCTTCTTTTAATACTGTATCAATATTGATCTTATCATGTAATTATAGAAGATTCCCCTACCCTGTTTTCCTGGGTTGGAATGGAACTGCTTCAAAATTATATATAAGTAGTTTAAAATTTGTTTCACTAGAATTGAATGTGCCAGAATAAACCATGAGTTCAGATTTTTTTCAGTTCTAAGCTTTTCATGTCCTCCAACCATAGTCACAATGAAAATCCAATTTATTTTCTGCAAGTGTAAAGTAAGGACCAGGGTCAATAAAATTGCTTTCCAACATAGTCACAGACACTGGATAAAAGCAGGCAAAAGGATTTGAATGATTATATTTACATTTAATTACCATTTGGCAGCCTAGCTAACTCTCTGATGGCTAGCATAAGGATAATGTCAGAACTCCTCTTCCATAATGGGAAACTGGTTCAGTTGAGGTGATCTTCTATCTTTCCAAGTCCAAGGCCATGACATACAGTTGAAATGCAGTCAAACCTGCATCTTCTTTCTGGAAATCAGCCATCCTGTTCTGATCTGTTACCAGAAGTTATCATCCTCCTCCTGCTGCTGGGTTGTAACATTTTAGAATAATATTTTGCACAACCATGGGCTGGAATTCCACACAACCATGGGCTGGAATTCACATCCTAGGTGAATAAGAAAAAATGTTATATTGTATGTTAATCTTATATTATACGATATATGCTGTGAAAAACCAGAGTAAGAATACCAAGAGTAAAATAGGAGGGGGTGAGGGGGGATGGTTGTGATAGTTCTTGTTTTCCAGAGTTTTGCTGGAAGACAAAAATGTCAGAAATATCATCCTGTCAAAGACAAAAATAGGAGGAAAAAGATCTAAAGGAATAAAGCACGTCTTCAAAATCTGGCCTCTTATGAAGCATAGATATCAATGCTCCAGGACTATATAGACCGTTTTATGGGTTTCACTAGAATTAAGCAGTGCTCCTCACAGCTTCAGGAAGCCCTGAAACTTCCTGTATACAAAACACACACAAACACAGAGCTCAGCAAGAATCTATCAAAAATAACCATTATATTGTGATATCTGAAAAGGTTTGTATCTGCAACTAAAATAAATAAATGCTTGCTAAATAGGTATTAAGCATCATAAAAATATAGTTCTACATAAATAAGTGAGAGGATTGTGAGCTGCTCATGTTTATCTCTTCAAAGTGGACAAATATTATTTTACATTGTCATGCGCTTATCTCAGGTGAAAGAAGAAACCAAAATAAATCACAAAGCAATTTTGTTTACAAAATAATTTAGTTTAGTTTAATTTAGTTTAAAATAAATCTGCAGATAATTTTTGCAATACACTTTATACTCTTCTGTTATCTCACATTAATGGAGAAGATACTGAATATACAGTAATTGCAGTCATGGAAATGTCAGACTTTTGAGGTTTTGATTACTGATAGCAAAATAAGAGGTTTTTTCCCCCTTGCAAATATTAATTTCCATGCACATTACAGCAGAAACAAATGTCACATATTTGTTGAGAGAGTAGTTTTGGCCCATTCTTTGCTCAGTTTTTATACATTCTATTGATTTCTATAATAAATGTTCCATCATTCTACTAGGTTTTCAAGTATGTGCTGTATATTTATATGTCAATGTAATTTTTAACTCATGTTGTCAAATCAATGTACTGGTCCTATATTAATAAATATTTTCAGTTGGATTAATTTCAAAAGAAAATGCAGGCATTTCATACTTCAATACAAATGATCAGAATTTTAAACTCTAAGAGGAACATTGCCTCCCAAATGCTGGTAGCACTTCAGTGATTTCCATTATTAAATATAAAAGTTATTAAATATTTTGAGAGTGCTAAGTAAAAGCATTCAAACTAGGAAATTATTAAAGTAAAATTATTTGTTCAACTTAATACCCATGGATTCTTTGTGCAAGCACATTTGAAGTTAAGCTGTGATTACACAATCTGTTAATTATATTTAATTTATTTTTCTCTTTTGGCTCTATATATGGTAATATATAGGGCATTGGCCAGGATCTAGGAGCTCATATGGTTAGTTCCACAAAGATTAAGAGAAATGTAAACTCAGACTTCATATAAGTAGCTGAAAGGACATAAAATACTCTTAAACTTAGGCTCCATCCCTCATGATCTTCTATGAAGAGATGAAAAATGTTATATGTGAAGTAAACAAATGTAGAAAACTTACTGGAAACATCAACAAAAATATCTGATTATTGACTAAAAGTACTGATTATTGTTTAAATTCCAGTTGCAAATTTGCTATAAGCAAGTAATAATAAAGCACAGAAAGTCAAGAGGAGAAAAAGAAACTTATGCAGTACTAAAAAACAACTCATCTTTCTTCAAGTGAAAAATTATTAAAAATCACAACATGTTTCATGATCCAAACATTTCCTTTCTACTTTCTTTAGGTTTCTTGAGTGTGGAAAAAATAAGATCTAGCATCAAACTCAAAGAAGACACATTTGCAGCTGGTACCTAGCTGAAGGAGGATCGCATTCTAGGATAGGACTGCAATTTGCAGGTCTTTATCATTACTCAGGAAATAGGCAGTTCACTTGGTTAAGGAGCTTATTGAGGACATTTTCATTTGTCCTGAGCAACTCTATATAAAACTAAATTACGGAAACTTGTCTGCTGTGCTGATGTGCAGAAGAAAGTTATGAGTCACAATAGTTCATTTTCAGTCCCAAGTGTGAGCAGATGAGATGTTGAAGACTGTGGAGATAGATGTCTTTTGGAAATGTCAATTTCATAAACTGTTGTTCTCAAGCGAATGTTTTTCTTTAATTGGAAAACTCTACATTTATGATTCTTACTAATCTTTGTTTCATTGTAAAATTATTATAATATCCCTCCATTCCCCTCTGTCTCATTTTCTGTTATTTGCTTTAAACATATTCTAGAAGTTGCATACACTTATTTGTCTACAGTATATTTTACATCTGATAGAATCTAGGTGCTTGAGAAATTAATTCTCAGGAAAGGTGTCTGTTTAAGAGCAGAGTGAAAAGCCCTTACCAGCATATGCAAAAACCTCTAAAGAGAAGGGCAACTTTCAAAGGTATTCTTTTATGCAGTCTCTAAATCTCAGCCTCCTTGTATATTTATCATCAGATTAGGATTAATGAAAAGCAGTTTGAACAGCAGGATTCACCTGACATAATTCATTTGGGATGTTTTTGGTCAATGATGAAAATGTGTGCATAGAAGCATACTGGAACTGCCTATGAAGTACTACCTTACTCCTAAGCCTTCAAAGGACGTTTTTTCAAATATTGATCTTCCACTCCGGTGGTTGTGCAAAAAATGTGACTTCAAATTATTTTTCAATATATTTAAAATATAAAATAGTGGGTTAATTTTTTCCTTCCAGAAAGTTTTAAAGAAAGTAACAGAAATTGTTATATGCTGCCCCTTTACATAAGTAAAACATCTGCAGGCTTTGCTGCCTTTGTTTTTTCTGTATGAATTAGAGTTCACAAATTGAATCCTAAACTATAGAGACAGGAACAAAGACACAGGCAATCCACTGTTAATCATCTCTCAAATGTTAGTCCTTTAAAAATGGGAATTTCTCCTCTTAATTAGTCAGCTTAGTCTATTTTCATGGATAGTTTATATTACACGCTCATGGAAATACTGCCTAGCTCTAGACATCAAGTTCACAAACAGCAGAACTAATGAATCGTTCACTTCTATAAATCTACAGTCTTCTACTAATAGTCTTTGCTAATTTACCACTACCTAGAGTTGGTAGGGAAGATATCTCTGGGATTACATAATTTTAGTATTCACTGGGGACCATTTATAACAAAACAAGTGTAATGAGTTAGCAGGAAAGGAATGAAGAATAAAATAAATACAGGAAATAACTGTACCAATCTATGGTTTATCCATACCTTAAACGCTGTGTGCAGTTCTGGTCACTTTATTTCAAAAAGGCTAGAATGGCACTCAAAAAGACCTAGATGGCATCGCTGCAAATGATGAAAGGTGTGAAAAGGCTTCTGACAATGAAAAAGTAAGCTAGAATTATTTAGATTGTCAAAGATAGAGCACCAGACATCCATTCTAACTTAGATTATTTTGTCATCCTAAAATATGATAAAGAATAAATCCCAATGGGGGTAATAGCTTCAATGTTTCTTCTTTCTCCAAGATGACTATTTTTCCTGGAATATGTAAAGCCTTCAAAGCTTTAAAGTATTTTATTTCACTATACCTACTTTTCACACATCAGTGAAATTTTGGCTGAAACTTGTGTAAGCATAGTTGATATAACTCACAGATGGACAGATGTATGGCAGTGTTTAAATGAAACAGGACAGTTAGAGGTTTTTCTACTTCAACTACAATCTACTCTTGAAATAATAAAAATTTTGAAAAGCCAATGTCACCCTGGTGAGCCTATGGACAGAAGAGATATTTAGAAAATGACAAATTCTATGTCTGCAACAGCACTGTAGATTATCATGCTTCTATAATGAGTAAATATTTTAAATTCTCTGCATGTATTTCTTTTTTTACATTTCTAAAGTCAGCAATTTAGTTTGTGTAAGAAGGATGAGAGAATTAGGTTAACTCCAGAATTATTTCCTGCTGGTTAGATTAACTTAATTCATTTCAGACAGCATTTAGATGCTGATTTTCTTGCCTGACTAGGAATGTGACTGCAGTGATTTAAAGACACAGCTAGGTAAATCTAGTTTTTATCTTACCTCATCAACAACTACTCTATTCCCAGGCTTCTTTATATAAAATCTCTTGACTCCAATGCTCTTCCCTTGAGGCAGTGTGTCAGTTTCTTTTTCTTGGAAACATTTATTCTTTAAAAATATGAAGTCTCCTGTTTCAGTTTCCAAAATATTTACATCCCTACTTCTTTCACATTTTTCTGTTATCTAAGGTTTTTATGTCCCTTTTATTCAAGCTGTTTAAGCTTTTTATCTTATCATGTGGTGTTCAATCTTTCATTGTTAAGAGGTGGTAGTGAACTACAATTCTGGGTACATCTGCAGGGACTTTGGGGGATTGGAATGTGCCAAGTTTTTTTGTCCCTTTGAATGACTCATGTTTCCCAAAGCTCTTATAAAACCTTCGGGTATCTCATCTCTCTCGCTGCCTCTAATTAAGAGCCATAAACACTTAATATAGAAGAATACACTAGAAATGAAAAGAAATGTAAAATCTGTTCTTTAAGAGCCGTAGAATTGTAAAAATATTCTCTATGGGGAAAAAAATATCATACTATAGTTTTTAAAACATCCATAAAGCCTTTCTTGTATCAACACCTTAATGCCTTCTTTGTGTCACTCTTTAAAGAATGATCATCGTTAGGGCAAGCAGCCCCTGAGCCTGTAGACAGGGACCTCCTCTGTAATCCAGGAGGAAGTAATTACTGACCTCCTGAGCCGCCTATACACTCACAAAAATGAGTCAAATGGAATTCAGTGAGGGTACTGAACAAGCTGGAGGAATAGCTCACCAAGCCACTCTCTATCACTTATCATCAGTCCTGATTAACTGGGGAAGTCCCAGATGACTGGAGGCTGGCCAATGTGACATCCATCCACCAGGAGGGTCATAGGGGGGATCTGGAGAACTACAGGCCTGCCAGTCTGACTCCAGGGCCAAGGAACATTATTAATAGATCATCTTGAGAGCAATTGCACTGCAAGTACAGAACAAACAAGGGATAAGGCTCAGCCAGCATGGGTTTAGAAAAGGCAGGTCCTGCTCAACCAACCTATTCTCCTATGACCAGGTGACTCACCTGGTGGATGAGGAAAAGCCTGTGGATGTTGCCTTCCAGGACACTAAAGCCTTTGACAGAGTATACCACAGAATTCTCTTGGAGAAGCTGGCAGCCCATGGCCTGGAAAGGTAAAACCCTTGCTGGATTAAAGCTGACAGGATGACTAAGCCCAGAGAGTGGCAGTGAATTGTTGTGCATCTAGTTAGTGCACGATCACTGGTGGGACTCCTGAAGGCTTAGTATTTGGGTCAGCCCTCTTTAATATATATGTTGATGATCTGCCCCTTACTCCTCCTTACCAGAGAGGAGGCTAGGTGTGCACAAGGAGCTGGGAGTGGACACAGTTGGAGCAGGTGGCCCCAACAGATCAAAGAGGTATTCCAGACCATGGGACATCATGCTCAGCATATAAAGTGGGGGAAAGAACAAAGAAAGGCATACAATAGGAGTGATACCATTTGTCTTCCCAAGAAACCATTAGGTGTGTTGGGGCCCTGCTCTACCGGACATGGCTGAACACATGCCTGCCCATGGCAAGAGATGAAGGAATTCCTTGTCTTGCTTTACTTATATGTGTAGCTTCTTTTCTCCCTAATAAATTGTCTTTATGTCAACCCAGGGCTTTCTATCCTTTAACCCTTCTGGTTCCCACCTTGATCATTCTAATGGAGGAGTGGGTAAGAGGTTGTGTAAGGTTTGGTTGCTGGCTGGTGCTAAACCACAACACATAATTAGTCACTGTGCTTATCTTTATAATTCATTGAATTACATTGACAATATAATACATAATTTTTTGACCTTCACCCTGGTTGAAACATTATACTGATTACAAGATAACTTTTTCTCTTTAACCAGGACTTATCAAAATTAAAGAAATTTCAAATCTAAATAATCTACAAAAGGAAATAAGTTGGCAATGTGAACATGAAAAGAGAGGTAAAGATCTTCTCTTGCATTTACTGTAAAATTCATAATCAGTCTTTCAAAATACAACATAGTCTGACAGTACTATTTCTAGAACTAGCATTAAATTTTACATTAAAGTTACCTCTAGAGGGAGAACGAAAACTGTAATTCTTCCTATCTAGGATTAAATCTTTAGTCAAATAACTCCCTCCCACAGGTACACTAGGAAAATGCATATAAACATGCACAGGATTTACTCATCTTAAGTCTAAGTAATTTTTGCCGCCTTCCTAAATACATTTCAAAATAAACTAATCTTGTCATTAAAACAGGTGAGATTGTATTTACGCTATCACAGTGAGAAGTGTTGAGCAGAAAAAACAATCATGTTCTTGTTTCTCATGCTTTTTGGGTAATTTAACCCACGAAATAAAACAAAGTTAAAACAAAAAACAACTAAGAACAAATTGTGGATTTTATTTTTGCAGGTTAACATTCCTTGCTAGGAAAAGTAATAGATTTTAAGTGCTAGTAAATTGAAAAAGAAGATTTATTCTTCATTGACTGATGGAAACAAGAATTGGATGGGACATCAAATGAAAGGCCTTACCAGATCCTTTGATTTATCATTCATTGAAGAAACATAGTTTGCTATTCTTCTGATGCAAACTGCTGAGAGGTGATTTAAATTAGTGTGGCTTATAATCTCCAAAATGCAATTCAGAATGCATTTAAGGAGTAATTACAAGTTCCTTTGTTAACTTATATCTGGCTATTTAACAACTGGGGTTATTTAAGCACCTTCAGACAAAACACAACTAACAGAATTGATTTTCTCCTTGAGTTTTCAAATCTAAATTAATACAATTTTCTCTACTGCAGGTTTTTGGTTGTTTTTTTTTTTTTTTTGGTAAGAGAAATGTACATAATCTGTACCTCAGTGTACACAGAATATCAGTGGAACAACCAGTGAGGCACTTCGCACACTGCACGTCACTCAACTAAACATATTTTCCATTTTTTTGAGTAGTATATTCATCAGCAAAGAAAGAAAGTCATGGCAATGAAGAAAAGCACTTGAAACACTTATTTTTAGGGCCTTGAGCAGAGCATGTCTCTGCAGCTTTTACCCACGTGGGCTATGGCTGTGCTCAAGGCCTGCTTTGCTCACAGCGCAGCGGGACCACCATGGATCAGACTGCTGGGATAAATCTCTGTGAGGAAGCTGAGTTGGGAACCTTTGTCGTGTGCCTTGGGCACCCAGCACTTTGCCCTGGCTGGGGCTGTGGTGCAGCCATGCCAAGCCCATCCCTATCCCTGGCCTGGCCAATCTGAGCTGGCCTGACTTTAGATGCTGTCTGCTGCAGCTGTGCTCTCATCCAGCTCATACCAGGCTGTGGCTGACCTTGGCTGTCCCTGCCAGCTCTGCTTCTCTTCAGGTAATGGCTGGCTAATCACATGCTTGATCACTATATGGTCATTAAAAATGAAGTCTCTGCCTACAAGAAAACATAATTAAATCACCAAACCAGATATTACTTTGCTAATGATGATCTGAGTTGGAGTAAATTTATATCTCCAGTCTTATTTTCAGTTATGACTCCAAAGACACTCAAACTGATAATTGTAGACACAAAGAATTTATTTCCCAACACTGTGCGAGTAGGCAAACCCTAAGAAAAAAGACACTTTTTGGAGATGTACAGCTAATTTCTCCACCAAAAACAATCTTTAAAAACAAGTTCCTAAACCAATGTGTAACCTTCCAAAAGGGTTAACTTAGCCAGGATTGTACTGCAAACAGCATATTAGTTAATGCAGAGCTAAGAGCTTTCACAATTTACATTAAAAAAATTAGTGAAAATTCATTGTGAGTTTATTCTGAAAATTCAAACAACCATTCTTTGATTTTTTTCGTTCCATTGATGTGACTTTTCAAGATCTAAATTCTGGTTTCTTTCCTAGTATTGAAATCAGTGAGATAATTTAGAGAACAATATTAAGCAAGTACTTCCATAAGAAATGATACCAATTCAGTCCAATCTCTTAAGAATTTATTTAGAGTCCCAGATGCAAAGATGGCTTTCTTTAAACCTTCAGTTTCAAGAGGACATTTAATACTGGAAATTTATCTCATGATGGATTAACCCTTGTCAGAAACCCTCTCATACCTACATGATGCTCTAACTGAATAACTAGATCTAGACCAGTTGTTGATTGAACTCCTTAATTTGATTCTATCAAAACAGGTAATTGACCTCCTAAATTAAATCAATAAGCAATTAAGATCTTTTTCAGTGATGTACCCAACAAGAAATCTATATCAAAGGGCAGGCATATGAAAATCAATCTGAGTTCCTTTCTTAGCTCCTTAATCCTCCTGAATCTAGTTGACATGCAGATTCAAATTTTAAACTGCTCAGCATTTCCCAAAAATGAATTATTGGGGAATTATTATACTAATGCATTTGCAGTGGCATACTACGTTTTTGACAACTGTAATGATTTTTCTTCCCTTTGCAATTTTATAAAAATATTGAAATTTAGAGAAATTCTTTATAACTTACTCCAGAATAAATATGGAAATTCCAGATTGCTTTTTTTTCCTTCTTTTTTAATCCTTTCTTAAACAATATAAGAGTTTTAAAATTTAATGAAGACATTTTATTTTGAGGAAACACCCACACCCCCATTTTTCATCTAACAAACCTCAATATCTTACAATGTAAAGTATTAGACTACCAAGTCCTTCAAACTGCTTTTACTGTCTTGTTATAAAGCAGAATGAGCACTTCTGTCTCCTTAAAAAAAAATTGCATTCTTAAATCTAATATGTACTAACAGCTTTATTTGGAAATTTTTTTATATCTTAAGTAACTATGTTCTTACTGCAGATAATTACTGCAAATCCCTCTTTTTGATTGACCATAATCAGAGCAAATTATTAAAGTTGCACATAGGAATTCAGTAATGAGAGTCTGATGGGAATTAGTGGTTTTGAAAACCTTTTGAAATCTCCAACATTGAATTTGTTTTAGGTAGAAGTTTCAAGGGTCCGTTCTAAGCATGAACAGTTTTGTATTTCAATATGTTCTTGGCAGTCTAGAAATATTCTACTTAAATGAAAGGAATTTATTCTTTTTTGCTTCATTTTGAGTAGGCAAATGATAATAATTTCAAACACTAATTTGAATTTCTTACAAAAAACTTAAGTACACATATAAAATAAACCTAAGTAGACCAAATCTGAATGTTTTCCTTGACTACAGATTTCAATACTAAGTTAAACATTTTGGTGAATCAGAACTGAATTGTTGTCAAAACTTTAACATAAGTATGACCTTTTGCAGAAAATATTGCATCATAAACCAAAAACTGACCAGATGCATGGTGGACCTGTGTTGATTTTCAGCTCCTCTTATTCTAATTGAAATTATATGTCCCCAAAGCCTTTGAAAAATCAGGTAATAATAGGAGATGACATTGTTTCTACTGGATAATACTGCATCAAATACTTAATAGAAAGGTAATTTTCAGAGGCCAGATTGTGACCAACACTGTTTAACTTGTTTACTGGCAGCATGGACAGTGTGTTTGAGTTCACCCTCAGCAAACTGTTGATGACACCAAGCTGTGTGCTGCAGTTGACACACTTGAGGGAAGGGAGGACGTCCAGAGGGACCATCACAGCCTTGAGGTCTGGACCTGTATGAACCTAACCTCAGGAGTTTCAACAAGGTCTAGCAAGTGGTTTGAGGAAACCTGAAGCACAAATTCAGGCTGGGAAAACAATGGATTGAGAGCAGCCCTGCCAAAAAGGACTTGGTGGTGTCGCCTGACAAGAAGTTCAATGTGGCATGGCCATGTGCTCTTGCAGCCCAGAAAGCCAATTGCATCCTGAGCTGCACAAAAACCAGCCAGCAGGTGCTTTTGGAGGTGACTCCCTACCCTTATTCAAATCTCATGAGATCCCACCTGGAGTAGTGTGTCCAGCTCTGGTGTCCACAACATAAGAAACATATGGACCTGCTGGAGTGAGTCCAGAGAATGGCCATGAAGATAATCAGGGAGCTAGAGCACTTCTCCCACAAAGCAAAACTGCGAGATTTGGCATTGCTCTGACAGGAGAAGTGGAGGCTCTGGGAAAACCTTATAGAACCTTCTGGTACATAAAGGAGCCTTACAAGGGAGCTGGAGAGGGGCTTTTTACAAGGCCATGTAGTGACAGGACAAGGGAAAATGCCTTCAGACTTCAAGACAGCAGGTTTAGATTAGATATAAGGAAGAAATTCCTTACTGTGAGGGTAAGGAGTCACTGGAACAGGTTATCCAGAGAAGCTATGGATGGCACATCCCTGGCAGCTTTCAAGACCAAGTTGGACGGGACTCTGAGCAACCTGCGTAATGTGTCTCTATCCATGGCCTGGGGTTAGGACTAGATGATCTTGAAGGTCTCCCAATCATTCTATGAATGTATATGATGTTTTTTTAAAAATATATTATTTTAAAGCATACCAGAATGTCTTCTTATAGTAGTGTGCACTTTTTCTAAAATTATTTTAGAATGAAATTTGAGAGAAGGAGAAAGGTGAATTCCCTCTATGAGGAAGGTATGTATAGTCATATCACTGGTCAGCTACACAAGCACCAGCCGTTTTCAGGCAAATCTATTAAATGACCACTAATATAGTTTTGTGCTTGAACAATCTGGCAGAGTAAAAAATCAAATACTGTGACCTTCTCGTCATTTTTGCATTGAGGATAATTTCTACTGAATATAGCTGAAAAAATTATTGTACAAAATCGTAGAGTATAGGTATCTGATCTCATTTCATCATTATGGTACAAGTAGTGAATCGTATGAAGATTACAGTTTGATTTTAATTTAAATGGATTTTCCTGGTAAATTGGATTTTGTCATGCTTCATAAGAATATATTTCGTAAAGCAAGCTGAATTGCCTACCTTTACAAATTGATATGGATCAGAAGAGAAACTTCATTTCATGCAACCTTTGAAATACCCATACACAAATGTAAAATTTACTCTTGCAAATCATCTGTGGCTCTAATGCAGTAAAAATTATTTTTATCTAACCAGATGCAAAAGTTTGCTTTATATTTATCATATTTGTTTTATCTTCATCTCCAACAACAAGCAGTACCTTAAATATAATATCTGTGTATTTCCAAAAATATTAGTATTCATTTCTTAGTTCTAACCATTGTAAATTTGCTTAAATTTCCTGTTTTATTCCTATGTCTCATTTAAGCTAATCTTTTTCAAAGTAATTTGAAATACTTCTTCACTCTTGAGATACCAAGTGTGAACTTTTTACAAAACATAACTCTGTTTTTCTGGAAATTTCAATAAAGTAGAATATGCTTGCTTCATTCTACATTTCCCATAGGATTCTGCATATGATTTTTTGCATGGCTTCACTCATGCCATAAAACTGATGTTATATGGCATGCCAGTAAACATTCTAAAATTATAAAGTATTTTAATTGCATATACATTAAACATGAATGCTTTATTGAAAAAGTATTAAACTAGGTAGACACAGGTATCTAATATTCCATATACAAAACAGAAACCCCTAAAAATGGAAAACATTTTAGTTATTGTAGAACTAAACTGGTAAAAAATATTTTCATGCTGTACTTAGAAAACAATACATTAAGAATCCATTCTATTTGCTTAAATTAGTAGTTTCTTATAACCTAGGAATTATTATTTGTATTTCTCTATAATAATAATGTATTTTAGTATATTTTATTCCATTATACTATTTTTAGTTTCACTATATGAATATTTCAGGGTATTAACAGTACATTAGCATATCTACTTGTAAATCATCTACTGACAAAAATATCATAATACTCCCACATGTATTAGCCTGAAACTATATATCCAGAAAGTATCAAACAAAATTATGTTTCAAAATGCCTAAACTGCAGTGTTTTCAAGGTATACTTTAAAAAACCCCCAAAACACAAAAATCAGCTATTATAGGTAGTTACTCCTATTGTTAAGTAAAAACCTTACTCAAAATAATTTGATATACTAAAAAGATTACCTCTTACACATTAAATGATGCACCTTAAAATGTAGCTATAGTGTCAGCTAGTGTCTAAATATCCTGTCCTGTAATGTGGTATTATAAGGGTATCTGCAAGGAGCAGTCAGAGGCTGATGAAGGCAAAGATCAGTCCCACACGGAGGCCAGATCTCATTCTTGTCAAAGATCACACGCAGAACCAGGGTAAAGTTTGGGGTCAGCTCTGGATTTGGTGATCCACAAAGCTTCCAAGTTCAGGAGGACTGGTTTGAAGGCAATTCTAAAGGCTATGTGTGCCTGGGTGATTTTACCTACACATTTTTCAGTGTGTTTTTCCATAACAGCTAGCCATACTCTAATCCAAAGTTGCTTTTCCTCTTCCACCACACTGGATGACCAGGGCATTTTAGAAAGATCGACTTGTACAAACAGTCAAACATATGATAAATTTTTGCTCATAAACTTAAGGCGCATTTTTCTGATACCAAGCCCTTCCTGCACTAAAAATGGTCTTGTAGCATTGTTATGGAGTAAAGGCGGTATATCTTAAGTGAACAAATTTTTATAAATATCTGTTAGTTTTGTCTTATTATATCACTTTCCAAGGGGATTAAAGTTAATATTTCCCTTGTCTTAAAGAGAAAAATGAAAATGCATTCTTCTTTCAGAGAACACACAGAGCTAAGTTTGTGGTCAACAAAAATATTGTGAGTGCTGTTGCCTAGCAACCCTCATGTGAGGAGAATTATATTCCTGAGCACAATTTACACTGTAATATATGATTGTAGGATACCTATAAAATGTTTAAAGCTACAACATTGCTTCTGTAAAATGAACACTGCATTCTATAACATATAGGCTGTCAATTTTAATTCTTACTAAGAGTATTATTTGTTCACCAAAAAAAACCCAAGCTAAATAAATACTAATTAATGTGGAAAAAATGTAAAGAATCACATCATTAGTCACTAGAGAGAACACACTCAGGTCCATAATTAACACTGAGTTTTTATTCCAAAACCTATGCCATGGTGTTTGAGGGGTTTTTTTTAAGTAATGATAAATGTTGCTATCTTAAAGAAAGAGATTATTTTGTTAAAGTGCATCATTGTATGGCAAAAAGCCTGTATGTATATTTTTCAGTAATATTAAGGCTACTTATTGGATGAATTTTCCATCTTACCCAGCCTTATGCATTCACAGGGTGGCTCCATTAGAATGCGAACTGTGCTCGCTCTGAGTGAGCTTTTTTCATCTTCTACTCCATTTCAGATAAAAAAAAATAGGATAAAAATCCTCAATATTTTGAAGAATCTTTGTATAGGAAGTGGCACAAAAGTTGATTTTGTCCCCAAGTATAATCAACGTACAGAGATTACCTAAGCAAATTCAACATTGCAATTAATGTCATTCAACATAAAGAAAATATTCAAGAAATGCTTCTTGAAAAAACAAAATCTGATGATAGCCAGTGAGAGCAAAGTACCAGAAAATAAATTTCAGAGCATTAAAATTTAAGGGGCATAATCTCAGCTGTCTGACCAGCCTAGGACTGACCATTCTAGAAATGCCAGACTCACCAAGAAGAACTAGAGCAGGATTCAACGGCTAGCTCTTCCCCAGATGCTTAAGGATTTGGGGTAGTTATTTCTTTTCGATCTCCAGGTTTCTCTACAAATTCCTGAAGAGTTTAGGGTCTTAGACGACACCTCACACAGGTGATAAGAGCAGGAGGAAACTTATGTTTTAATAGTATGTATAGGTATTGCCTGTTTCTTAAATTTTGAAAACCAACCACAGCCAAGAGTTAAATTCAGGTTTAGACACAACTGGAGGTCTATTCCATCTCACTGGATTTTTTCTGCACTGAAAAACAAAAGGGTAAATTTATGCAGATATTATAAGATATGTAGAATATATGTCGATTTAATTTTTTAAATTATTTTATTTTTTTAATTCAGGTGGAAATAGGCTTTTGTTTTTAGATGGGATTTTTGAATGGTCTTTTCCTTTTTAAGAAAGAAAAATAAACTAAATAGGTCATGTCACCAGATAGCAAAACTGGAGAAAGAAAAACATTCACTGCATCCCTCTGCTGTCCTTTGAGATAAAACATGCATAGGAAATTCTCTCAATTTTCCAATATACAAGTTCAGTTTCAAAAGCTTGTCCATAGTCAAGGAAGAGCTTTTCCCAATGACTGTAAATAACCCTTCCCTCTTGTCAGTTCTGCTGCTGCAGTAACACTGCCAGAAGATATCGGCCTCAAGGTATCTCTGGTACAGAACCAGGGAAATTTTTCACTGTGAATAATGTATTTTGGCAGATGCTTGATCTTATCTTTTAAAAGTAAAGCTGAAAGTAGACTTCCACAGAGTTCAGACATTTCATCTTTTTGTAAAGTTCCCTTTGACAAAGTAATAGATAGCTGGATATCCTGTGTCTCTTTTTCTCTTACTGCATCAAGATATGAAACTGTAGAACTGTGATGAGCATGCCATTCCTTTAAAAAATCACAGAAATATATTTCAAAATATCTATTAAAATAGGCTATCTACAAAGGTTACCTCCTTATATGTCAGATCTTAGCTAGGTGTTCCATCAGGTTCTGTTCTTTATTTTGCAGCTTAAGGATCCCACTGGAACTTGAATTTGAGAGCAAGACCTGAATCAATTTAGTATTCAGTAGGTACAAGACTGAAAAAGGGTCACTGGAATTTGAATACTTTCAACATACAATCACATGACCTCTCCATTAGTGGAAAAAGTAATCACAGGAAAACACATCTGAAGTAAAACAAAATGAGAAAAATAGAAACAGTACCCAAGAGAAAAAAAAAGAGATATTATCTGTATAAATATGTATGTGAACTGCATGTGGAAAGAGGAATGAAAGCAGAGAAATGAAGAAACACAACCAAAGATATTGGAGAGAGAAGAGATTAAAAGGAAAAATAGAGACCATTTAAATTGGAAAAAAAA
>VZSJ01000303.1:4501267-4719453 GCA_013398405.1 Pheucticus melanocephalus
CCAGAATAGTGGAATAATTTTTATTAAAATATAGATTAGTAATAAGTTGAGGTTATTATTTTAGAGTTTTTTTCTGCATAAGGACATCTAAAATTTTCAGTTGTGTAGCTTACATAGCCCATTGCTCTAAAAATTAGTTTGTTTTTTTTTAAAATCCCACTAATGGATGGCATTTTCAGTTTAAGGTTTTTTTTAGTTGGTCAAGTAGTAGGAAAAGATTTGAGAAAGGGGAGAAAGAAAACCCCATAATGCTTCTGAGATCCATTTTGGATCTTGCAAATAAAATGAGGAAAGTATATGTCTAATCTTTTTGTTTACATGCTTAAACTTTTTAAATATTTTGTTTGTTTAAGTACAATCTTCTCTTTTTCTTATTTCTGCTCCTTTCTTCTGTAAATTATGCAGTGAAATATTTTTTTATAGTCAATATAATTTCTCACTGATACAGTTTCTAAAAGCAGATATTAATTTTTATTAAGAGGACTCACATCTAGGTTAAAAATCAAAATGTAGGTGTCCATATTTTAGCTGTATTTGAATCAACTCTTTAGCCTCATGCTGCAGTAGGTGCATTTATAAGTAGGTGTTTCAACAAAACCCAATGAATGACTTATTAGTAATCATGCCACTATTCTTCCAAGTAACAGTTGCCCACACTAAAGCCATGACTTCCCAAAAATATCTAAACATCTGCCAGCTAGTGGGGAGGAAGGAGATTCCTCTTTTGTTTGGCTTGCATTCAGAGCTTTGCTTCATCTCTTAAATTGTCTTTATTGTAACCCACAAGTTTTCAGCTTTTCTCCTTCTGATCCTCCCCTCCATCCTGCTGGGGCAGAAGTGGGGAGTGTTTAGGTGGTTGCATAGGTGCTGGCTGGGGTCAATCCACCCCAGTAAAAAACTGAATAGAGCCCTTTGTTTATATAAAAGCACCTACATAAAGATATACCAGTGTTTCATATAATATTCTTTACTTTCAGGAATCATACTGGACTTTCTGTATAGTAACTATTTCCTTATTCAGTTTTGAAACAGTTAATTCAAGAACTCCAAAGGCTCAGTGGATTACCTGAAGGTTGTAATTTTCCCCTATTTCACTTTTTAGCATTGCTAGTGCACTTCTTCCTGTTGAATATTTAGCTTCCCAACCGCTTTATAGTGCTGAACATCAAAAATCAAGTTACACAAAACACATCACATTTATTTTTACACAGTCCTAATGCTGTTATTGCATGATCTGATCACTGAAAACTGTGTATAGGCTGGACAAAGCATAAGTCTCGTGGGCAGAAAGGAATGCTTAATTCAGCATTTATTTATATCAGCAAATGATTGCTTCCCCCACATGCATTGAACACCTAACTTGATTATGAACCTAGCATTTGACAGCCTGCATGATCTGTGAGTCAATAGGTGCAGCAGTACTTTCTGGATAGATTAAATCTTGAAGTGGAGTGAGCAGGGGGAGAAACTGTGAAGGGAAAGATAATTTAATGAAACTAAGAAGTAAAATCACAGTCACTGAAATACGCTTAATTGAATATTTCTAACTGTTAAGGTATATGTGGGGCATAAAATTACTAACACTGGAAAATTGAACTGACATCTAGGAAGGTTAGGGTAAGAAATTTTGTTCTCAATTGCTTTAGTCAATTATTCTATTCATTGATGCAAATCAGCTAAGTCTAGGATTGCATTGGCATAAATGAGGGCAAGTAGATTCAGATATTCAGAGAATGACCTTTCTTTAAAGGAAAACTTATTTTTGATTTTTTTTTTTAGTACAAACTTAAACCTAGAGAAAGAAATAATTTAATTAATATAGGAAAACTGAAGTGGATGAAAAAAGAAAATCTTATGCCATTTAGTCTACTTTGAATATTATATATTATAATTACATAATAGACACATTAAATTTTAAATTAAATCTATTACTTGGATATATATTATACATAGAAAACCTCATGTACATATATATAATCAACATTTTTATACCTTTTATACACACAAATGTAAGGCATTTTTATTGGAAAAACAATTGATAAATGGCTATTTTTCTCCTCAAATTAAGCATTACCTCTCCTTTTTTTTTTTTTAAAGGAGAAATATCAAATGCTTTAAAATCAAAGTTTTTTAAATTAAACAGGTCATCAATGTGCATTTTATGATAGAAAACTAGTTTGGTGGAAGTGTTTAAAACTTAGGAATGTACCCTTTTTACCGAGTGTAAATAAGTGAAATTTGTCTTTAATATTTAGCCCCCTTAGAGAAGCAATTTTTCTTGAATTCAAACAAGATCACTAAAATTTTAATCCTCATTCCTTCCTTTCTCCATTAAAAATTCTGGAGGGGAGGCATGGCAGAAATTCAGTTCATTAAAATACAACAGTAGGGCATTTGCTGAGTATCAGAAGTATTTTTCCATCCCAATGAGCCAAAGTAGAACTTGCACTGTGGAGCTAATCATTAAGAATTCTAATCATCTTAAATTCTTCACTCCATGGGTGCTGATCTGATGGGTCCATAATTCAATACATAAGAATAGGACTACATTAGAATTTAAAAAGAACAGTCTTCATGGTCACAGAGGGCCAGTTTTAGGCCTTCATGAATAATACATAGACATGGAACAAAAGAGATTTCACTCAGCAGTCTAACCTGAACAATTATAGAAGAGTTTTGGAATAAAATTAGTTTCTTTTATTCTATTCAGCTTTAAAGCTTCCACAATCAGCACGTTCTAAATTTACTACCAATGCAAGAATAAATAAGTACTGGATAACTTATTTTCACCAAATTACATTGGTTCCATACAATGTTGTATTATTTCAATTTAATTAAATTAACTAAAGAGATATTGTTATTGTTGTTATTATTATTATTATTATTGCCACCAAATGAAAAATTATAGCTTATAATTATTATTATAGCCACAAAAGGAAACTGGTTATGCAAATTATTAGTTGTGCAAAACACTGCTCTTGTCCCTGGAAACTGATTCTGTAGTACCTTGTTACTTCTCCTTGCCCGTTGAATTTCAATGAAACTTGTATTTTCCATGCTTGACCAAATCAAGAAAGCAGGGATTCTTGAAAGAATCCCAACTGGTGTAATAAGAAGATTCTTCTTATTACATGAGTTCTCTCTATAAATGTACAGCTCTAAATTACAAAATCCTATTGAGAATTTAGAGAAAGCAATACTGGTCTCATCTAGAAAGAAAGAACAAAGAGAGTGAGAGCACAAAAAACCCCACAGAGACAACAATATGTGAACAACTCATAAAATGTGGTCCTACCCTTTCAGGAAAGCCATTGCAGTGGCAACTTCTGAAACTACTCTGATACCATGTCTATCCATCATCATTCACCTTTTAAAGGGGTCCATGAGATTATTATGAGAAAAATTACCAATGGATTCATTAATCCAAATATTCCCTTTGCTTTGGACCCTGATCAAAACAGCGATTTTAATAATGATTTATCTCTTCTCCTAAAGCTGTTTCAGCTTCTAAAATTAATAGAAAATTTAGTAATCTATTTTTTAAAGAGCAACAACATTTAAATTAAGTAATTCCTTTCATGAATGATTAAGGAATGAAAAAGGGAGAAAAAAAATAAAAAGGAAGAAACATAGAAGTGTCAGTATCAGTTCCAATGCATAATAATTTATTCTCTCCAGAGAAAGAAACCTATTTCCAATGCTAATATGTGTCAACATATCTCTAGAACTTTCTATCCAATAACAAATACCTCAGAAAAATCATGCTGGTACTGTTTGCTTTCTTTTTGTCTTTGCTCTATCCTATCCTAATGCCTACTTCCATTTCTTCATTTTCATCGGAAAAAGTGCTTGCATTTCCATTTACTCTTTGATTTTGTGATACTTTTCAGGTCTGTGCACACCTCAAAAATCTCCTGTCACCAGTGAGAAATATGTCTGAGAGAGAGACCCAACATTTTGTAAAGAAATAAGGGTTTTTTTTAAAAATAATGCATCACTATAGTATTTTCTGTTAGTTTGCTTTCAGACCAACATGACATTATATACATCATATGTTGTGAAGGAATGGCACGTAGACATGCTCTAAATAGCTGACAAAGAATTGGAATAGTACCGGACCCAGCTATTCTGAGTCCCTGCGGCTGCAAGGACACTGTAGCCTTGAGCATAGCTGCATTATGATAACAAGGTGTTGTGGTTGAGAGAGAGAGACATGAGAAAAAGAAGATGTAAGATATAAAGAATGAGGAAGTAAGAGAGGAGCTGATATTTATAGTATAACCAATAGATTGCTTAGCTTACAGAATATGTATGAGCTTATTACTTGTTGTGCATAAATGTCTGATGCTCTCATCAATAAACGGAGCTTGCTGTTCACTCATATTGAGCGTTCCGAGTCTTTCCCTCGCCACGACAATATGTTAAATGCCTTATTCTATATTAAAATCCTACAAAAGTGATATTGAACATAATCTTTGTCTTGAGATTGTCTATACTTTTGGTTTTAATTAAAATTGCCTCATTTTTTTTTTCCTTTTATTTGTAATACTTTCTCCATTCACCCTTTGGGCTGCTGCAATTTTTTTGCCATTCTACTACACTTTTCATTTGCATGTCTCTAAATATATCTAATCCAATCACTGTCTGAATTTTATTTCTTTTTGATATGAAACATTTTAGGAACAAGCAAATGAGTTCAGGAAAGAAGAATAGAATGGTTCATTGTTCACATCAAGTAAGGTTGCTGGTAGCATCTTGATATCCCTCTGGGACAAAACTGATAAAATAAAGAATGTAGTTTAGGAACACTTTCTAATTGAAAGCAATAGAAAAATGGTTAGTTATGGAAGTCATAATGTGATTAAAAGTTTAGAATTTGCAAGTACATTGTTTTTGTTCTAAAGAAAATTTATCTGTGGTAAGTAAAGATGTGAATATGAAATGTACTAAATACCTCCTTGATTATCTCATTCAAAAGACAGGTAGTGTTAATCTGCTTTAGCTTCATCACTTTTAGTGAAGGGAAGAGACTTCCATACAAGAATTTAATGCTTTTTAAACTCGCATCATTAATTAGCAGAACTATCCTAACTGTAGAATAGACTTGCCCTAAAAGACAGAATGATCAAGAATGTTGAAAGTTGCACTGGGATTAATTTAAATAGAAGATTTCAGGAAATCTGCTGCTGAGAGGTACTTTACCAGCTCATGTCATTTTACTGACTACTTAGGAAAGGGCAGTCTCAGCACTAATAAAACAACTTTTCAGCAATGAAAAACTTGCTTTGAGCAAACATAGGTCATAGAAGAGCAATTGTTCAGAGAAATGTGCATTAAGGTATTAAGGATTCCAGATAAAGTAAAGGGTGAACCAACTGAGAGCAAAATTCTTTATTAGCATTTTTATTTTAATATTTTTACTATTGACTTTTAATAGACAAAAAATAACTTGTCTTCTTGAGGCAAGAACAGTTCAAAGAAAACAACTATGTTATCAGAGGTATGCGAGACAAGCATCTGAAAAAAGAGGAGTGAATCCTGGAAAAAAATTCTAAATGGCATTTTGTAAGTGTAATTGAAACAATTAAACATGTGTATACACAAATGATAATAAAGAGCACTGCCCTGAATAAAGTAGCAAATAATCAATAATGATACTTCAAAGGAAAGGTTGGAAAACAAAAGAAGACTCTTTTTTATTTTCATTTGCTTTCCAGTAGCTTCTTATAGACAGCACAGGAAGATTTCTGTATACTCAATACTCTCATTATTTATTTTCAAATTTTATACTCTTTAGTTAAGGAATCTATAAATCTGAAAGGATGTTGCTGAAATTTCCAATGTACTAGTTAAGACATACTTTAAAATGTGTTTCCTATTTGGGATGCATGTACAAAACAGGGCTTTAATATTTCCTACATCCCTTCTCATGAATTCTGGGCCAGTTAGGGAGGGGGAGGTGGGGAAGGATCTTTTTCCATATAAATGTATTTCCATATTTTTGATCAGTTATGGCCTCCTTCTGCTAGTTCAGTCTAGCACAGCAGCACTGCCTTTCTCCCATTTCCCTCCCATGAGCTGCCATCCCAACCTGGTCCAATACAACCAGAGCAGGGGTGGGAATGCAGTGTCTGGGGAACACTTGCTCCTTTGGCTCCCCTTGCTGGCAGTAGTCCTGCCTCTCCTTTGGCCAAGTACAGAAGCCAGTCTTGGAGGCAACTCTTACTAGGATTGGCCAGTGAGGGCAAGGGAGGCTTGTTCCATTTCAGAAGAACAGGAGACCATCAGGGTGCTACAGAATCTGCTGCCTGGTGTAGCCTCCTCCATGGGCAGAGAATCTGGAGGAAAAGGATGCTAATAAGAATACAGAAATCACAGTCCTCAGTCATAATCAAGCCAAATCCAAATTTTGATTTCTTCTTAAAACAGTTTAAAGTACTGCAGTTCTTTGTATTGTAACACTGTTTAATTTATTTTAAAACAAACAAAACTCTAAAACTGGCATAAAATGAATCCATGGGTTAACAGCTAGCAATTTTGACTCATTACTTTCCATAAAGATTTATAGAGATGGATAAAATTAAAGTCTGAGTAATACTTTATTAGTATCCACAACTGTTAAGTCCTACTAAACCGTAGGAGAATTATTTATGAGTTTTCAGAGAGATCGCATACAAAAGGAACAAAGATAATAATTGAAATAATTAGAAATGAGGTTTTTTTCATTATTAGTCTAACAATCTTGAAAAGAATACAAGTATGTTAAGAGTAAAAACTGTGTAAAAAGATAAAGCTGTGAGACAATTCACGTGCACTGAAGTAAAAAAGCCTCTTGCTCTTACCAGGTAACAGCCGTCAAAGTATACTATCCTCCAACTAAATCATCATAAGAAATGTGATCACAAGGAAGGCAAAGAATAACCTTTGCAGCTAGTAATGAAGATTTATAACTTTCTTATTAATTTATGTCTCTGTCCAAAATTATGCAGAATAGATACAGGGAAGTTTTATTTATTCAATCACTGTGAACAGTGATGTGACTGTCTTGGTTCTGGCCAGACAGAAGAGAATTGGTTCTGTTAATTTTTGCAGTATCCAGAAGAAGGCATAGCCAGAACCCAGAGATTATTCCATACCACCTCATGTCATTTGCTGGGGATGGGAGGGGAGCAAGGAAGGGAGGGATCTCTTCCAGGGAGAAAGGATTCCTTCTGGTTGAGGTAGCGTGGCTGAGGTCAGGTTGAGTCAGGCTCTGTGGTGAGCATTTTGCATGTGAAACTGAAAGAGCTGGTGTATCAAGGACCATTTCCTGCATTCCTATGACTCCAATTCATTTGAATTTTTAATTTACAAGAACATGACTGGCTTTCATCCTAATTAAATTCTCATTCCAATGCAGAAATTGGACAAGAGGAATACATAAAAGATATAGCAGTGCAGTTAATCCTTCACCTAAGTAAATAGTTAAACACCTGATTATGTAAGGAAGCCAAATTAACATCAGTAGAGCTACCCAGCGGCTTAATGTCTGTTTACCAACTTTGGTGGACTATGATCTTAAAAAAGTAATTTTTATGCTCACTTCTTTTTTCTATAGACAGACAAATGATAAATCTTATGAGTTAACCAATAAATCTTGTGACTCAAAATGCTCTTCTTGAAATTTTATGAGCGTCAAGAACAAGGTGGTGTTATCCATCACAGAGATAGTGTCCCTAACAAAGTTATTTTTTTAATGCTTTGAGACTTGCTGTTGTAAGGAATGTAAGGAGTGTCACAGGCCTAACAGCCTCTCAGAAGAATTTATGATAAGACACAATAAGTTTCCTGCTGAAGTAGATATCATCAGACTATCCGACACAGCTCCAGCGAAGCTATGAAGCCATGTAGTTTTACCCCAAATAAGAAATGGATCATGAAGCTCTTCCACATCCCAAACATAATTTTGGATTAAAATTCTGTCAATGTCTACTAGAATAATTAATTTCAGGTACAAATGAATATAATTTTTTTATGCTAACAATGAGTACATACTTTTGTATTCAGGACAGTTTACTATATGATTAATATCTATTTTGCATTGTAGAATAAAACTGGACTACCCAAAGTAGCAATGTAGGTAAGAACTTTTTATAATGCACCACAGTTTGCACATTTAGTAAAATCTGATATCCGAAAATCATTAGGAATGTCATTCAAACAGGCACTGGGTTTCTATCTATTTCCACTAACTAATGGCATTCAATTTGTCAATCTTTTGGAAAGCCAACACAAAGTAAATTATTGCAATATCTATTTACTTTTTAGAGAAATATTTTCACTGTTGATCAATTGAAAATGCAGTATTGCTTTAACAGGAAGTTATTGACTAATATCCCTAGGCTTGCCCAAAGAAAACTGAATATTGATTTTAAGGACAAACTATAAAGTCTGAGAAATCTCTTATATTCTTTTCCTTCTGTTTCATTTTGATTCTTTCTTTTCACATGTAATTTAATTCAGTCTTTCAGGATGATGTTGAGTTCTGCAAACTTGATTTAAATCCTCTTGCTGTTTATATGATCACATGGTGGCATGTGATCAAAACAAGAGAAGTAAAAAGATAAGAAATATATTTCTTGATTACTTATCTGTGTTTGAAATCAAAATTATTCACTTTTCTTTGGTCACTAAAACATTCAGCAATAGAAAACAGAAAATTTATCCTGGCAACCAAACTGGGGACGTGACAGACAATGGATTTGCAAGATTCCACACTCAAATACTCTTTTTTTCCCACCTTCATTCCCATTAAATCTTTATCATATATCAACACTATCATCAAAATTATATATTTGCATGACATTATGCTCATAATATAGAAGGCTGAACACATCCTTAAAAAACCTCCAACCAATAAAAACCCCACAAAGCCTCATGCTTCAAGCAACTTATGACAAAGATTAGGGATTGAAACCAAGTGCTTTACAAGATTGCATTATCTGTATTCCACTTGAACAAGCAAAAACCATAAAATGGCTCACAATAAATTTCTGTTACAAAAGACCAAGGTAAATCAACAACTCTCCATAGTATTTCACAGCTGCACAATAGAAATCCTAGTTACCAAAAGCAAATGAAAGGCAGAAGACCAATAAATATCATGAACAAGCCAGCATCTAGCACCTAGATAGTGATACTAATCCCCTAGGGATTTTAGCACAGACATTAATTATGTCTTCAGCAGAGCACTGCTGCCATTTACTAAAGCAGACCTCATTGCACACCGATAACTAAAATCTCACTTAAAGAATGGTAAGTGATGAGCTAAATTCTCTTCTGAATTCCCTGGGTCCCTACTGTCAAACACTGTGCCAGCAAGTATGAGACATGAAGGTGTGATGCTATGCAAGCATGGAAAATTATGACCAATACCAACTTAGTGGGCTATAATTCCATTCATGATATACATAGTGACCTAAAATTCTAGAGCTCTGACTATATTACTAGATCTCACAACAGAGCAGAAAGAAATCTTGACATATAAAGAAAATAAAAAAGAGAAAATGAAAGAAATATACAAGAAACAGCAGTGATTTAATATTCCAAAAAGGACAGTCTTGGCTTCAACAGAATCAGTATGAAGATCATAAAAATGTTACAATACCTTTTTCATTTGTTATTGGACTCAGTCATATCCTAACAGATCATTGAAGTCGTAATTATCCTTTACAGGAATGGATCCACAAAATCTTCTGTATTGCAGCCCTGAAAAATTGAAATTATCACTCATATGCGAGTATATGTTGGATGCAAAAGGCCTAAAAAGAATTCATTAGGTCTCCTCTGGCTCTGTTGAATGTCTCTATAGCCAGACTAGGAATTTATCATCTATTGTTGCTTCTCAAAATACCATATGCATGGGAAAGAAAGCAAAGGAAAGGGCATCAAGACACACACACAAAAAAATATTTTTCTCAGATAAGCTATCCTGATACACGGTGTTAGATAAAGATAGAACACTCACAGGAGTATAGCCTCAGTCATGGGAACAGAAATTTTAAAATTGAAGGGAGACTATGGTATCTGAAATCTACGTGAATTACTTTACCCTTTCAATATTCTGCATTTTGTGGCTAGTTTTTTTCTGTATTTGTTTACAGATTACTAAAGCAGTAATAATGAAAAATTGTCACTAGAAAATGAAATTTTAAAAAGCTAACAAAATCAAAGGTAATTCTGTTTACTATTATCTTTCAAGGACTGTATAACAGTTTTGACAGTCATTGCAGCAAATGTGAAATGTCATAAGCCTGTTATCATAACGAAGATTTTCCCACCAATTGAAAATAGTATGAACTCTGTACAAGCATGACTATATTTTGAAACAAATTATTCTAACTCTATTCATCATGACTGATAGTCGTGAAAGGATGTAAACCTGGACTGCAAGATTTGCTTTGGATCATATTTCACCTGTGGCTAACATACAGCCTCTAACCTCCAGCTAAAAAGGTTGACAATGTTGGATTTTAATGAGAGAGAGGTGAAGCGAAAAAGAGCAGAAAGCAGTAAGAGAGAAGGGAATAGTTGTTTTGAACATTTAAATGCTTTTTTTCTCTGCTGTTAGAGGAACCATGACAAATTAGCTCAGAACATAGCTGCTCTTTTTGTTTCTTACAGAACTACAAAAAGGCTGTAAATATTTTTGAAGATCTGTACATGACAACTGCAACAGGATTAAGGCAGAATCGCTGAAAACCCCTTGGTGATTTTAAAGACAAATTTGAAGAGAAAAATTTTTGTTCCCTTTCAAGACTCAGTGAAATTTCCATTGTCTCAGGAGATGGGGAAGAGTCAGATAACTTCATTAAATAAATCAAGGAAACACTGAAATACCAATGAAATGTAAACTCACTAATTAAACAAACTGCAACAGTATTACAAAGAGTATATTAAAATATTGGCAAGTAATTGACTGGCACTTTTTTAAACAGCATCTAAATACCACATAGTTTCACAAAAATTGTTCTGCCTTTGAAATAAATGAAAGGTTTTGGAAGAAAAAAAACATCTATAGTAAAGTGATCAGAGAAACTGGAGCACATGTTCTTATCATCATCTTGACCATAACTATGACATTTTAATCAAAATGCAATAATCATATTTTCTCCACACTTACATTCTTTATACCTTTAGTACTAGAAATGAAAGCTATTGTTCAGCTATGTTCAAGAAAAACAATAAAATTTTTGAGAGGAGCAGTCCTGAGGAGCAGTCTTTCTCATAATTTCCAAAAAATGACGCTGAATTCAAACATTTTTTTACTTTTTAACGAGTTTACCTTGCTCTGCTATAACCTCTTTTTATTTTCATAGCTCTGCATCACTGTCAAAGAGACTGGGGAGGTGTGCTAATTCCTGCGTGTTCTATCCTGATTTGTGCAATTCCAGTGCAAGTTCCATATTGCAGCACATCAAAATGTTTATGAATGGTACCAACATATTTCACTCCTTATCTGAACACAACCAGTCATCAGCTATAACCTTTGTTCATCAATACAGCAAGACATTGACAAGTGATACCTGTACACAGCAATAGCTTTGGTTTTATTGTCATTTAGCAATTTCTTCATCCATTTTCAATCCATTGTATATTAGTTTTAACTCCTTTAGAAATTCATCAAGTAACTTTATGTTTACACATGCATGCAGTACACCACTAGTATAAGCTATATTATACTTTTCCATGTTCCAAGAAAAACTTAATTATAAACTGATCATAATTTTAGCTTCACAGTAATTACATCTATTACAGGTCAATGTGACTAATGACATGTTGATCTAACAGTTCAGATCTTTGATTACCACTTCTGTAGACATATCTGAGTTACCCTAGGGACTAATGATAGCTTATCTATGATGATATAAGGATTAGTGTGGGCTGAAAATTCAACCTAGGCACTAGAACATTTTGTTTGTATTTAGTTCTGTTCAGAGTTGGCTACACAAATTAACTGTTTTCTAGTTTAAAATAAATCTCATGGCTAATTATACTCCAATCTACATTTGAATTGCAAGGTGAAAGAATGTTTCAGCCCAAACAAATGCTTTTGAGAGAAGAAGTAACAATCCTTACCTGTTTGTGCCTGTTGAAAAAATCAGCACAAATGCTGTGCTTTAGCACAGGCTTCACATACAACTTGTGCTGGGGGCTTTGTACAAACAGGTATCATAGTTTTATTTAACAGAATTTAGCAGACATATTTCATCCAAAGTGATACAATGCTTCAAATTAAAAAAAAAATACAAATCAAACCAAACAAAAAACCCCACAAACCCAAAAAAACAACCAAAAAAAAAAAAAAAGAAACCAAAAAACCTCAAAAGAAATGAAACAAAAATGTAGATCGAGTATATAAATATGTAATGTCAGGGATTTCACCATCAAGCAGTGAATATTTTAATACTGAAATATTTTATCCAAAGGATCAGACTCTCTATAAAGTAAACAGTGAAAATATAAATTGCTTAAGAAAAAAATTTCCATTCAAAACTCATTTATTATATAACTATTCTGCTAGATCCCTGCATCAGTGTAACAGGATTTTTTTGTAAGCTCTCTTAGGATAACAGCAAGAAATAGAGAATTAGTTGCCCTTATGATCAAATCTTCACAGTACACACCAGAGGTCCTTGCTGGATCAACTAAGAACTCTTTTGATGTGACCAATGAATGGACTCTATCAGTTTCATTTGCGGGTTTGCCCTTCTAAAGTAAATTTTCCTCACTTAACATAGCAAAAAGATGCCAGTTTGATATACAATAGTTTAAACTTAAGCATTCAACAGGACATAACCATCTGGTGTTTACCTCTCTTCCCTTTCCTACATTCAATACCTAGTATCTGCTGTACAGAGTTCAAATATGAACTCTATTAACATAAGCAAACAGATTACTCTACTTGAGTCCTTAGATTTGAATTTATCTCTTCAGGGAAAATGCTTCCTATTTCATTGTACTCCAGGAGAAAGCAAGAGGTGGCATAAACATGGTCATGACTCTCATAGTCATGGTGATTTAATTCCAGTAGAAAATTTCCAAACCCATGAAAAACTTTTCACAGTCTGTTCAATTAATAGCTGTTTTTTTGTGTCTAAAACAGGAAAAAATGTAGGAAATATTAAATCATTTCAGAGAGAAGTAGATTTTTTTGTATTACATACATTATATCTAGTAATGACTCTGAATGCAAAAATTTGATTTGCAAAGTAGAGTAAATGAAGGTATCTTACATAAAACTTTATATGTAAAGTGTTTTTATTCCCACTGGAATGTGATGGCTAAGGGAAAAAAAGGATTAAGTCTACATAATTATCTTTGGAAACCCCAATGCAAGATTAATTTTCTACCTTTTTCTTTAAAATACATTTTATATTTTGTTCATGTTGTACTAAAAAGTATAAAAAAAGTTTGTTTGTTTCAACCTTGTTCACTTCATTGACAAGGAAAAGTGTACAATAGATGTATTTTTTAATTTTCCAGAAATTTTTTGGTTCATATGCTTGAAATACGTAAATACTATCCTAGTACAAAAGCAATTTTGGTCTGACTTGTATGTATATGGGTGAATGAAGAAAACAAGGCAATTAATGGGATTTATATGGGAAAAATTCCACATATATATATATATATATATATATATATACTGATAGAATAAGATGTGCAAGACATGGCCTTTTTCTGTAAACTTCATGTGTAAAAATCAAGAACAAAGAGAACAATGATATTTTTTGTCCATAGACAATTACATGCTATCTGAAGAAAGTTGAAAGGATTAAATATCAGGACTCCACCTAAAATACTTCTGCATTAAAATCTAAATTCCAAATTTTACCAGAAAATTTAAGATTTTTAGTCCTACAAAGTATGTTTGAGTCTGAAGCAAAGCTGAACCAGGGCCAAATACAAAGAGCTGAAACTGAGGCATCTTTGCACCAAAAGGCTTCCCTTACTATGTAATTCTCAATGATGTTATCAGAACACATGTGCTGGAGAGATAGCTGCTACCACAACTAATTTCAAATTATGTTTTCTTTAGTAGAAGTCTTACATAAGCAACATCAGTGGAAGATATCCTCACACTCTGTATACAGATATAATGAAACTAAAAAGTAATTCTTCTCTTCACAGATTGTGTTACAAATTTTCCAAAGTTGCTCCACATCTTTTGGACACGACATTAGCAGAGACTACAGCAATGTGAGAAGTTGCCTAATCATATTGATATTTTTTGTAAGTTAAAATGTAAATTTGGAGGAAACAGTTACTATGAGGTCAACTGTAACCTTATCCTGGGTTCAACAGCCAGTTTCAGGCATAAACTGATTAGGAAACTGATCCAGGTAGCCAGCACACTCATGATCACTCCCAAGGCTTCTCTTTATATACAGTCTCTATGATGAATTTGATATCAAATGAAAAGAAGAATCTGAGGAAGCTAAGATGACATTTAAATAGGGAACACCTACTATTTAAAATAAAATTTATGTACCTAAGCTTCTAAACACTCAAATTAAAAATACAGTGCTCCTTATTTTGAGCATAATGGTGAAGTCTGTATACAGAGGTCAGTGTTGGTATGCATGTATCTAATATCATGAGAAAAATAAAATTAATCCTGATAAAGATTTTACAAAAAAAACTATAAATGTGTATTAGATGCTAAGAAGCTACTCTTCAAGTCTGGGAACTTTCAGACACCAAGAATTTAAGAGCAAAACAAAAATTTACTGTTACGAGAGCTGTATAAATAAAATCCCATACTCTCTCCAGAAAATGAATTCATGTACCAGAATCACACAAAAACTGATGGCTCTAGGTTTGTGCATGGATTCTGTGGCTTCAAACAACATTCAGGCTCTGAGGCAAGAAAAATACTCATTCACAATATAAACTTTAAGATAGAAACGATATAGATTTTTCAAACCTCTATGGAAATAAAATGATATATATAATTGCCTATATATAGAGAGTGATAATTTTCTCCTGCATTTTGAAATATATAAAAAAAATTTTAGTTACATACTTATCTAGTAAAAAGTTTTTTATTCACCTCACGAAGGAACAAATATTATTCACCTAAAATATTTTCAAAACATATTGCTTGGAATATACATTCTCAGAACAATATCAATTTGGCTGATCATTTCACTCCACTGATGGTTAAAAACCTTAGTACCATAATTTCTTCGACATAAATTTAAATAACACAGTCTTCTGAGCTCATTTAGAAAAGAATAATTGTTATTGTCATAATAAGGGAAGAGTCAGTTCTATTATTTCTGCTCCACCAGGCTTTACGAAAGTGACACAGGTTCATATATCTACTTCATGAATTTCATTTCCTCCTGTATAGATCATTATACCAATAATCTTGTTGATTAAAGAAACTGGATGAAGGTTGATACACACAAAGCTGTATTCCTAGTTCTCTGTTAGTGGGACATATCCAATTCAAGGTCATCTTGCAAAATAACAGGAATAAGAAAAGGTCATATGGGAAGCAGTGGAAGCAGCAAAGGCCTTCCAATACGAAGCTTCTTCTGGGGTTCCTCTTTTCTGCAACAAGAGAATTGGAATTGAAATAGCAACCAATCCAAACAAGAAATACTCTGGCACTTTTTCCTCCATACAATATTACCTTCTATTGACACTCAGTTTTTCTACTGATCTTTGTTTCATGGCACAGCTGGGACTGATGTTTAACTAGGTACAATTGTTATGCATGCCCTCGTTGTCTTAAATGGGTTTATTATTGTTTAATATATATTGGATATTAAAATTAAATTTTTTTTTCTTATTATCTATTTTATATTTGTAGTATGGAACAACAACCTAGAAGTCTACAGATAGAATGGTGAAGAAGATGGGAGCACTGTAAGAATCTGAAACTACAAAGCAAGGCAGAAGGAAGACTGTGGGCAGACAGGATGTCTTAGAGACTGAAAGCATTCCTTTCCTTGGGTTGATCATAACAATGACTCACAAAGCCTCAGCAATAGGACCACTTGAAATTCCTAGCCAAGGATTATCAGCTGCCCCAGAAAAGTGCCAGGATGTGGAGGTGACAGCTTTCAAGTAGAAAAACAGACTGAAAACAGAAATTGAAATCTTTTAGCAATACGAAAGTTTTTTATATCCAAATAACAATATACATATTGATGTTTCAATGCATTCCTTTCCAGATTAAAAAAATGTGCTAGACGATCTGATTATTTGTCTTGTCATGGGAATAAAAAAATATTGGCCAAAGCAAAGAAATAAAGGATATGACTAAATATGGATGGAGGTTTGGGGGAGACAGTCAGGTGGGATGGGGTGGTTCCTCTGCATATTTAGACACGTAACTAACATCTCCACCTTCGAAACTACGATAGGAGTATTGTATTTGAACATCAATAAAGCATGCCATTTCCACTGTCCCTAGATGGATGCCACTTCCGTGACTTAGACATTTTAGTCTACAATTATTCAAAAGTATTCCTAAATATGATACAAAGGGAATAATGTTGGGGAGTGTTTTTCCAAACAACTTAGTTTCCATTTTTTGCAAGCAGTCCCACTTTGCTACAAGTAAAACACTTCTCAAAGTTCTCATAGAAAAAGAGGGAAGCTGATAATAATTTTCAGGTGCCCAGTCCAATTCAAGTTGAATAAAGGGTGAAACTCAGGCTACCTATGTACTAAGTTTTTCTTTTACTTAATAAGGAACAGGACACACAATAACGTTTCACATGTCCTAATTGTCATACCAATAATTTTGAAAATCTTCCTGATTGATATGAGCTCAACTACTATAAAAATCTTTACTGATTAAAATGCAATTGAAACTAGGATAGTTTCATGAATAGTTTTGATGACAAACTTACTGTACTATCACCTGAAAACTAACCAAATGAGATCATAATCTATAAAATATATTTCTTAAAATATTGTGATTTCTTCCATTACATTAAAACAGACATTTGTGTTTAGCAATGTAGATTTCATTTTAGCTATTGATTTATTCATTCTTACATGAGAAATTATGACTCCAAGTCTTTTGTAATTTTACAATGCTGCAGTACCTCTGTGAAGTGAGCAAATAGTATTTGACATTCATTTGTCAATTGTGCCCATTGGTGGTCTCACATGTTGCTGTCTTTCTCATCTTGTCTGCCTCACTTCCTAGTTTATTTTCCTCTTTTTAAAACCTCAGTTCCAATTCATTGACTGTATGCATGCACTAAGGCCAGTAATATATTATGTCAGTACAAACAAAAGCTGACTGCCTGAGATTTCATTTTATGAGAGAGAAAGAAAAATGTAAAAACAGAAGTTCTCTTACAGGTTGATTAGTATTTTTTATTTATAATGCTACTCTCCCACATAAATAATGTGTACACTAATGACCATGTGGACTGATCTAAAAAATCTGAGATAAATATATGACATTTTGATCTACCTTACTATCTGGCACATGGGAAAGTAAGCTGTCATTGTCCACATGTGTACGCAGAAATGTAATACAATAGTATAAAATATGATTAATACCCCTAAAATATGAACTGTGAATACCAAAAATAAGTATGGTAATTATATTTTAAAAGTTTATTATTGTGAGATTATCTGAGTGAGATTGGAAAGGAAGATAATTTGTAATGTGATTTTATTTGAATCACAGAATCAGAAAATCATAGAATACCAGGCTGGAAGAGACATCAAGGATCTTTCTTGGCAAAAGGACAATCTAGAAAAGGGGGCCTAGCATCCTGTTCAGAAACTCTTAAAAGTGTCCCATATTGGGAATCCACTTCTTCCCTGGGCAGATTATTGCAGCTGATGATTGTTCTCATTGTGAAAAATTTTCCTTTTCCGGCCAGTCAGAATCTCTCCATGAGTTAATTGCACCTATTATCCCTCTTTTCCATGTGACTTCTCAGAAAAATGGAGTCTCCATCTTCTTTGCAGCCTCCCTTTAAATACTGCAAAATGTTGATAAGGTCTCCCCTCAGTCTTCTTTTCTCAAGGTTGAACAAACCCAGTTAACCCAGGTCTCTTAGCCTTTCCTCACATGACAGGCTTCCCAGCCCCCTGATCATATCTATGGCCCTCCTCCAGACTTTCTCTGGCATGTCCACAGTTTGAATAGCAGGGACCAAAAAATAACATGGTTTTTCAGGTGTGGATTAAGAGCACTGAATAGAGTGGGATAATGACTTCTTTATCACTCCTGGTAATGCCCTTGTTGATGCAGCATCCGGCTGGTTTTCTGTGCTGCAGCAGCACTGCTCACTCACATTGAGCTTGTCCACCAGGACCCCCAGGTCCCCATTTGGGTAAATCCCAGCCTGTTCTGCACTCCTGGGTTACATTTCCCAGGCTTGAGACTTTACACTTGGTCCTTCATGACATGCTTTCAGCCTATCCAGATCTTTATGCAGAGTAGTTCTCCCTTCCAAAGTGTCCACTCACTTGGCATTAGCAGTAAACTTTATCAGGGTACACCCAATCCTGCTGTACAGATCACCTATGAAGATACTGAACAGCATTGGGCCCGATATCAATCTCTACAGGATCCCAAGTGTGACAGGATCCCACTTTGAAAAGGGGATATTTATCATCAACCTCTGGAATATTTTAGATCAGTTCTATGACTCTGACTAGTAGGACATTAAAAATTTCTGCAGTATTTGTTGTTTGACAACAGGAAATATTATTAAACTATAGGTTACCTCTAATTGCAAGAGAAATGCTGCTCAGAATCATTTTCAAAGAGCAACAAATAGCAAGGATAAAGGTTACCCAGGTAATTACTGAGCTTACAATTAAGATAGCAGTTAGATTATTCTACCTGTATCTTGTACAGACTTTTATTACGCAGCAAACTGAATTATGCTGTGCATCTGGAATGGAGTGTTACAGGATTATTTACATGATAAGGTCTTGTCCTACTTAAGAAGTTATTAAAGAATCTTTCAGACTTTCCTTTTGAAAGACAGATGGACCAGTCCATCTTTGATAAAGAGTAGCCAGGATTGAAATGTGTATGACAAGCCATTGCATATAAAGTGCAGATAAATTTCTTTCCAATTGCATTGCAGCGCAGTCACTAAACAGAATATAAATTCCATACTAAGATTCTTTAAGCAGCATTTAAAAGTTGTACAAATATTTGTGAAACTATAATGTATAAGAAGTTTCATATTTCATTATGCCAAGCCTATAGATACATGAGGGAAATTATCCTTCAACTTATAATCAAAGCTACTGCAACTTATTTTAAATTTTTGTTGAGTTTGTTTTGTTTTGCTTCTTTGTTTATCTTCAGCATTTTACTGCTCAAGGGGAGAAGTATTTAAATCGCATGTGATCATAGATGCCTTTAAGAAAACATTTACAAGTGAATCAGATATCTGGTTGTTTGGGAAATACTTTTGAGAGTTGCATGTGAAGAGAAAATGAATAGCACTGTGTTACAAATAAAAGCAATCTAAACTAAATTAAAAATTAAAATCTATAGATGTGCCTTTTGTGGTTTTTAAGGTTTATGTATTTGGCATCACTGAAGTATCCATTCATCACCTCAGAAATTGTGCATGGGAACCTAAGTATATTCCATCACAAAAAATCATAACAAATCATAGCAAACCATAACAAAAGTGCTAATAATTTAATAAAAATGGCAGATTTCTAATAGCAATTTTGATGAGTCTATCTAAGCAGGATATTTTGACATATCAGTCTCTTTAAGTAATGCTCTAATAACAATTTTAACAAGAATATGGGAAGCTGTATTACAATTTCTATTAGAATTACAGTTTTGAAACTATCAGCATCAGATAGTCCAGTTAGCCTCTGGAAAAAAATAATAGAAAGGTTTGTTTCTAACTGCTATCTATTCTAAAATTGTCTTTCAAAATTAATGTATATTTCAGAACTGCTGCACCACCAGGGATGTCAATATGTCTAAGTAACAACATATTCCTATTGCACATTTTACAGCGTTAAGGTACCATTCAAATATTGGTGAGTAATGGTTTTGATGGAACTTGGACAGGATGGAGTCAGAAAGTAATATTTCGATGCACAGTATAACATTAACAGTGACTATTTTGGACAACCTATTCCTCAGGATTAGTAACGGATCAGCATGCTGGAAGACTGTTATAAAATCACTCAAAAAACCAGCACGTGCCACCAGATGGGACATGATTTAATGGTGGACTTGGCACTGTTAGGTTGGATGGAATGATCTGAGAGGTTTCTCCCAACCTGAATGATTGTAGGTTTCTTAGTGACAGCAGAGCTCTAAGTTAATGCATAGCTAAATTTTCCCAATTGTACTTACCTTGGAAACCTCATCCAAAATTTAATCCTTAGGTAAAACTAAAGACATAAATCATGCTGGACTTTATGTATATACATTCTCTTTACTTTCCAATATCTTGTTTTATTTAAGATCTGATTTATTTGAACTGATGTGAAATTCCTTGCAAAATTCTGAGCAATATCTTATCACATAGTGATGGAATCAAATTCTAAAGCAAATACCTTTCTTTCAAAATACCTTGAGAAATGGGAATGAATGTCACTGGAAATAATATCTATGTAAGCTTCTGATGCCTCATACAGTCTAACTCTAGCAGTGCACTAATCCAAGTAGCAAGGTAAATTGCATTCAAATATGTAGACATGGTAGAACCTATGGATGATGCAAATAAATATCCAAATCCATCTCAATCTGCAAAAAAAGGATGGCCTAAATGAACAGTATTATTGTATTCTCTTCCTACCCAAGAAATTTCTTCTATTTGCATTTGTTGCTTGTTTACTTGGCAAAACTCAAAGAAAAATCAAAGAAAAAAATGTAAGAGAGAAGCACAAAACAGGACTACGCAGATGTTTAACATGTTAGTATGTTAGGGTCCCTATCTGTTTCTTGGACAGAACTGCTCCTGTTTCTGAATTTCTGGGTTTTCCCAAGATATTAATGCTCATTATCAGTGCTTCATTATTGCCTGCTATAAAATTAAGACATCAGAGTGAAGAGGATGTTGAGGTCAAAGTTAGTTTTGCAGTAAATGCCAAGGTAGAAATAGAGGGAGACAAGGCATTGAAAAATCCAACATCTGGTTAAAGAAGCATAAGATTAGCCAAGAAAAAATTCAGAGAACTGTACAAGCCTGAGAACAAGTCTCAGGAGCCTATAAGAATAACAAGACAAAATGACCAGGGGAAAAAACAAAGTATACACACACCCACACAAACCCACACCCACACCCACCCCCAAATCACAAACAAACAAATCAAACACTTCCTTCCTTTTTCTGGTTACATTTTTTGGTATTGTCAGGAAAGTTGATTTTAACTAAGATCAGTGTCGAAAAGAAAGACTAAAAAGTCAAATAACAGGAAAATTGACTCATTTTCCAGCTTATCTTGTAACACACATATAAAAAACGCGTATTACATTCAAATGAAAAAAACTTAATTAATTTAAAAATCTTCCCTTTAAGAATTGTTCTTTCCACATTTTTCGGTATGTTATTAATGATTTTCTGTAGGACAGGTGCCTGCCTAGAATTCATTGCCTGTGATTTTTCAGTCAACTTTACAGCCTAAGCAGTTTTCAATAGCTCCACAGTTTCTGAGACTTCATTCAGGCCACATTTATGTCATCATATAAACCCTTACCTACCATGGAGAGGAGGAAATGGATACCTCTGACAGATAATAATTCTGCTGCCATATAATTGTCCCCTTGGAAAGTTTATTCAATATAACAAACTCATTCAACATGAAATCATGGAACCTGAGCTATCAGTGAAATGTGAAATAGTGCTATCAAGGTGAGCTATAAGCAGATATTATTTCCTACTGTGATAGAAACTGCAACACGCATGGACTTTAAATGGACCTCAAATGCTATTTTATGTATAGTTTATTTTAATTTTAAAAGGATAGTGCAAAATGAGGAGTAAATTAGAAGTGATCATTTTCATTGCTAAGTAAACAAATGAGAGAAGTGCTGCAGGTTATTTTAAATCTGTTTGGGAGCTTTTATCAGTAGAAAGATATGTGCAGATTGATTTTGAATTACATTATTTTCAAACTTATTTTTTTTCTGAAAAAAAAAACCCAGTCAAACAACCTAAAGAGCTTTACCTGACAAGTCTTAATTAAATCCAAGGATCTCTGTTTCCTTAGTAACCACTCACAGCATCACAAGCATTCAAGAGAGAGCAGCAGGTGCAAGAAGCCATGAAAAATGAAAATCCTATTTTGCCAATGACTTATTGAAATATTAGATTGAAGTATTTAATACTGGCTTCCTACTGATTTCAGTGACTTCTGAGTACAATCTTCTATCAATCTTTAAAAAAATTATACACTACTGACAGTCAATTTTATCCTTTTTTTCTCTGACATTTCACATTCTTATGTTACAGGATAGTGTACTTCTACTTATTCTTGTAGTTTGATACAATTGTATGTTTCAGAGTCAAGTGCGTACTCCTAATGTTGTTCTAATCTTCATGATCTTTTTTGTGTTATACTTTTAAGACTTTTAGATTGAAATATGAAAGTATATAGTGCTGTACAAACTGAGAAGACACCATTTACATGGGCTTTACCGAGCAAAACAAACTTTACAGATGAAAGAAAAAATATGTAATTGCAGTGAATTAAAAATGGAAATCTGTGAGGGCTTTCTATATTTCAACGGTAGCCTTTCAACATGTTTTATCTCATATTTATATTACAACTACTTTTTATAGGAGAAATTTGTTTTACTTAATAGCATCAACCAAAACAAAGCCAGTTTACATCAAAAGAATATTTAAATAAAATAGGGTTGCTTATCTGGGTTGGCTGGGTGAATACAAGAAAATCAAGTTCATCTACTCCTTCTGCCTCTGTTTGAGGGATGAATTTGCCCCAGACATAAAGAGATGATCTGACTTAGAAAAGGCATTTAAGCAGGCATGACATCTTTGAATTCTTAAATGCCTGAATTTGCCTGAATTTCAAATGGCTTTGAATTCTTAAATGCCATAGTCATCTTGAAACTTTTACCTCCTATCCCCATTTTTCTCTCACAAGATGTTTTCAACAAAAAGGTCCTTTGCTCAGCATAAGAACTAAATGCAGTGGTAATATGCTGAAATGTAGGTCTGCTTCTGTAATGTGTCTAAACTCATATTTTCCGTCCTTAGTACAGCAGAGTCCATTTAGCACATAAAGGATGGCTTAGTAACAGTCAGTCATGCCTGTTGTAAATCTTTTGTAGTTTTTTAAATCATGACTTCTTAATATCCTGTCACTTTTGGTAACCCTAACAAACAGACTAGATAAAAATGATAAAAGAATAAGCAAAGGAAGTGGAGAAGCAGCAGAAAAGACAAAAAAGTAAAACTTCATTAAAATAAAAAAAAATTAAAAAATAAGAGAAAAAAGAACATTTGTTCAATTAAAACCAGGTATCAAGGCCATCAAAAGATGTTGATATCTTTTTCCTGTCTGCATATGTCCTAATTAAATATTTCCTTAGTGCCAATTCAAAATGTCAGCTTTTATCCTTGACTAAATTCTTGACATTACAGTTTCCCTGCAGCCCACAATTCTCTCTTTGAAAGTCCTTGCAAGCATTTAGTTCTCAGCAGAACATCCAAGCATCCTGTTCAAGCCCATGACAATTTAGCATTATTCTTATCCCTCACAGGGAAAGCCCTCCCTAAATCTCTGGGCAGCCACATTCACACAATGGCTCAGGATATGTAATTATCCAGTTCAGTTCCTCCACTTGACCTGAGAGGAATTAAACCCATACTAAGCACAGTAACTGATGTATCACTGTGTTAGACACACTCACTCTGGCTTGCTGAAACAATATCATTAATGAGAAAATAATTACACATTTATTAAGCCAAATTTTGAGAATAGGAACTGTTTTTCAGCCACTTGTTGGAACATTCATATGAGAAGGAAAATCCATTTTCTGTTCCAAAAACTGCTGTAGTATTTTAAGTAATTATTCCATTCTGGTAGAAGCTGGAATTGCAAATGATCTGTTCCTCTGTATATGTTCCAGTCATCAGCTCTGCTCGAACCTTTCACTAGTGAAGAAATAAAGAGGAACAAAAAAATTCAGGTGAAGATAATTAAAGGTGTTCACTAGCTATATGTTACGTAATTAGAATGCTAAGACTGGAAAAATTACAGATTTGGGGGTTTTTTTAGTTGAATGAGAGGTAGTTCTGTGGCTTTTTTTTCCCCTGATTTTTAAATTATTATTCAGGGACTTTGATACATATTTTTGAAGCTTCCAAAAGGAACAAATGAATTATCACATGAAGAGATAAACTACAAAGGTGGAGTATCAATAGCGACTGTTAAAAATTATATGCAATATACGCATATAATTATATAATTATATGCAGGTCTCACAATTAATAGAGTTCATGACAAAAATAAAACAATTTGTTCATGTATACAGATTTACATAAACCACAGTCTATTAATTTCTGAATTTAGTAACCATGATCTCAATTTCTTTAATAGAGTGATTTATTCACAATAATAAATTCAAAACAACTGAGACAGTATCTCAGCTTCTGCTTTATGACTAAATAAAATATAGAACACAATACAATTTTCAGGACAGACCAGGCCTCAAGAGAACAGCTTCTAGCATTACTGGACCTCGACAAAGAGAGCTGGATGTAACTTTCCAGGAGATAAAGGCAAATAGCAGAGACCTCGACCTAATAATTCATTCCCTCCAAAGGAGAAAAGAAAAAACCCAACAAACGGAGAAACAGTTCAGTATCTAAGAAATAGAATATAAATAACAACTCCTATTTTCCTTTCATGTAACAGGTCCACTTCAGATAAACTTATTCCTATACAACTGTTTTAAATAAGTCCTCATTTACAGTTACATATGCTTTCAGCTATTATGTGATTAGCAGTCAGTTATTTAAAACAACATCAGGGTCTTAAAGAACCAGATATTTAAGGCAATTTTACTTATTAAATCTTGAGAAAAGGAAAACTTCATTACTATCTCAATTATTTATTTAAGGGTTTGGGTTTTTTTTGTTTGATTGTTTTTAGTTTGAGAATTCTGGGGTTTTGTTATTGTTGTTTGTTTTTGCCTTACCCTTGATATTAAGAACAGAAGGGACTGACTAAGGTTAAAAGTTGTAAAATTTATTCATATTGTTTTAGGAACAGCCTTCCTGAGAAGTCAGAGAGAGAAAAGTTTCCAGCTTCTTTTTCCCTTTACTCATAACATAGCAAAAGTAAATTATGGAGTTTTTATACAGTGAAAAAATACTTAAACTCTGACAGCTGCTACATAGGTAACCATTTATCTGGATGGTGAATAATAACAAGTAAATTAAGAAGAGTTGAAAGCTTATCCATAGTTTAAATGTAAAATTTATGATAAGAATTTATTGATTACTTAATTCCATCTCTTGGGATCAGAGTTTTGGAACTTGGCTGAAGGAAAAGCAAAAGATTAGTGAAAACAGAAATGGCTGATCTGTTTGAGAATTCAATTAATTTGTAATTACTGGGACATTATATTCATGTTTTAATTGAATGAATATTTATAAACCGTTCTGATAAAATGAGATATTTGGGATTAATATTCAGGTCTACATCCTGGCCCCATGGTGCTGTGTACGATGAAAATATATGTATGTATGGCTCATGTAATTTAAGTGAAATAAATGCAAAAGTATAACTGTATGGGTCTTCCTCCCTACATTTTTTTGTTTCTTCAAGTACAATTTTTCCATGAATTCAACCAACTGATTTGGATGACAGTGAGATAGAAGAGTCTATTTGCATCAGTCAGCCTAAAAGGAAGAGCTCAGTCACAGTCTGAAGAAAAATGGCAATAACACAATAAAATACAGATTACTTTGCAGACTACAAATAGATCAAAGTTTTTCCTTCAATAATATGTCATGATCTTTGCATGCTCACTCATATTTCACATAGGGTCACTATTCTTTGTCTGCTAATTTCGTCCAAAAGCTCCAAGAAATACTGTGAAGTAGAAGTTCTCAGTTGTGCTCATTCCTTTAATATTTCTGAACAAAGGAGCAATTTACACAAACTGATTTTTTTCCTGAATTTAGCTAAATAAATTATGGAATAATAAAATAAATTTGATAATATTCAAAGGTTTCAAATATATGATTAGTGTATTTTCTATTGTTTTCCCAAGTCATTTTTATCCCTATATTATCTGTTAGCTTTGATTACTTAAAGATAATAATTGACAATCTAATCAAACTGATGCTTTTAATCTTTACATATGAGTTAGAATATTTGGTTAATATTTGTACTTACCTTAAAAAATTTCAAATGCTATACATGTAAATCTACTAGTTCTAACCGTACCATTCAGATGCTCATTAGCCTTTTGGAAAATGGAAAATTAATCTCTAACAAATAATTTATTAAGATTATTTAAGATACTTTAACAAACAAACAAACAAACAAAAAAACCCCAACAAGATTGGATGGAAAATGTTTACTTTAGGAGTGAAAAATGTAGGAACCAAATTTGTTCACAGTGTAGAATAAAGGAAAACCACATAAATTAATTAAGCTTATCTGCTGGCTTGGATGTGTATCAAAGTGCAGTAATTACTATAATTTGCATTAAAAAAGCTCCAACAATATTCTTTGATATTAGACACCTAAAAGAAAGGATAATTTCATTATATGTGCTTTGCAATATCATAGAGGGGGAAAACCAACCACTTGAAAGAACTAAGCCTCCAAGTTTGATATAGACACTCCCAATTTCTGGCTCCTGTTACTGAAATACTCTCATTAGTTAAAATAAACTTGAAATATCATAGCCTCTTCTTTGATTTTTAATTAACCCAAACATCCCTTTCCAGGAAACCTGTAAGAACTGGGAGAAGTGGGAGGTTAAAGATACTTTAATAGGTCTAATAAAACTGGAAAATATCCTTAAAAACAAAAATGAACAAAGCCACAAACAAACAAACAAAACCCCACCATCACCTATCACTACAGCATTGAGCATCACAGACACAAAGTACTTCTATTACATCTAATAATACATTGTTAAAGTTCAAAGATTTCTGCATCATCTGCAAAAAATGGTAGACTAGTCTTTTATAACATTTTAAATGTATTTGTACTTGAAAACCACAAAAACAAAAAAAAGCCCCAATTAAACAAGCAAAAAGCCCAACCAACCAACTACAGACACCTGATTCTATTTCAAATCTATCCATATTTTTGTAATTATCTCAGTCATATTATATGATCTATGTCCACTCTAACAAGGAGTCTGGCAAATCTTCAACACAAAATAGTTCTAAAAAATTACTAATCCAGACATATGCATTCGAATTATTGACATTAAATATTAATCAGTGAACAGTCATTCTCTGCCTATAACTGGTTATTAAACTAGTTTTGGACTGACTTACATCCACTGTTCCATTAAAAGGTAATTCTGTCCTCCAGAATAAAAGGCAAAAAGGCATTACCTAGCTAATTTTTTGAGTCTAATGTTCTTGAGATTTCTAAGTGCCTTTAGCTGGGAAGCACATCAGATGTGTTGAATCTAAGACTTTCTACTGAAGTTTCTGGAGCTGCTAAAGTTCTGCTTCAGCTCCAGATCCACCTCCTCACATATAGCCCCTGTGGCTGCATTTCAGTTAATCAGGAATGAAAGGGGCTCAGCCACCCATTTACTAAAGAACAGTGTGTCCTGGGTGTTTCCTGCTGCTCAAACACTGAGTAGTTGGCTGCAAACTTCCAGAGGAGTTTGCACAGCATAAAATGGATCCATTCTCATTGTGCACGCTGTTTTATCTGTTTACAGACAGATGTAATGTCCAGAGATTCCCAGATGTCTAAGACATTGCTATTCTGAGCATGCACAGACATTCCTTAGTGTTCACAGTGTTGCACCTGTTTCTTCTATAAATCCAGTTAAAATGAATAGAATGGTTATTCATCAACCCGAGTAGCTTGAGGCAATCTGGTGTGTTCTGAACAGATGTAGAAGATCAGGTTTCCTGTTAAAAGAGACCACAAGGGTTTTTAGAGGTAGCAAATGAGGGCTCAATTATTTTCTTTGCCTGAAATGATGCAGGCTTCCTGCTCTTCTCCAGTAACTCTCTTGGCACTCCAAAATAATGTGCTCTGCAAGAGGATATTGCTAGCAGCATGGATTGGCAGTAAAAATTTCAGACTCTTCTTACACAAATAGAGATGAACAGAACGAAAACCATCATGTAAATTACCACAGCTCTCCATCCCAGTGGTCAGGATGCTTACCCAGGCTGGTCTTATACCTAAGCCAAGTAGTATTTCAGTTTCTATATTAACTAGCAATTAATTGTTCACAAAAACAGAACAGAAATTGAAGAAGAATACTAGCGGAAGTTATTTTGTTTTTTTCTCATGCTATATACCTTCTCTTAATAGCTTCTCTCTTATGCTTGCTTTCCCTCTTAAAAACAATTTTGCAAATAAGTATACAAATAAAATATATTCAGCTATCTCTGTATAACCTACTAGTCATAATCCTTATGGATAAAAGATGAAGATTTATATCAGTTTTCAAAAATGTAGTGGGAAAATTGCATGTTGTGTAATTGCAGTATCCCCTGAACTGTGATATAAGAACAAAGTCCATACTTCGTCTCTCTGGTTGTCATTCGATAGTGGAAGGCAAAAACTACTTTCTGGGTAGTGATGAATATTGGATTTATGAATTCTGAGTAGAAACAAATTATTTAGTTTAGGAAAAAAACAGATTGTCTCTGCAGGTCCTCTCTGAAAGGAACTGTGCACTCCTATTTTATGTGACAACAGAAGACCCTTGAAAAGTACACTAATTTTTGAAGAATTATTTAAGGTCTTGTTGCACAAAAACCATTACAAATTTAAAGGAGTTAAAGGCTTTAGAATGTCTGCAGATTACACATTTATTTGATGCCCTTCTTAATTACTTTGTTTGAAAGGAGGTAAAATTGAGCTGTTAGTTTTTCATGAGGTATGCAGAAGCCTACAAAAAGCAGAGTTTGAAATGAGAATATTTGAAATACTTTGTTGGCATGACAATTAGTACAATTATTTGGTGATCATATTAATAATAGGAATCAAATGTTTAGAAAGAGATTCTTTGAATTCTTAATCATTCATGCTAGTTTGTGAATGCTTAAATGCATAATTTAGCTCTCTATAATTTAAGATAAAAGGTTTAATTTCCTATTCATACAAAAATTCATATGAAAGTTAAAGTAAAAATTTTATTACTTCATTTTTTATGAATTCTACAAAAACTGCTTTCAGTAGCGTGTTCAATCTTTCAACATTTGCCTCTACATACCAAAAGTGAAGATATACAACTCTAAAGTTTGTAGAGGTTTCAGAACCCTCAGGAAGTATTTGATGAACAGAGGTTTCAGACATACTGAACTTTTTGGCCCTTGTGTTAGACAAGTTGAAATGTGAGTCTGATGAAGAAAAGTAAAAATGGAAAGTTGTTTAGACCTTTTAGTGTTGAGCAGTGACTGACACTGCCTGCGTTCTCCACTCAGAAATCAATGTTTACCTCTATAAGCTCACAGTCTGTTGACATTTACATCTTTTGAGTGGCTGTTTTAGCTGGCAAGGTGTAGAAACACAAAATCACAGAATGGTTAAGGTTGGATGGGAGCACTGGTGGGGTTGTCTGATCCAACCTCCCAGCTGAAGCATGGTCTTCCCAGAGCATGTGGCTCTAGAAAATTCATCCTGATAATTACCACGTTATGTTACCTCTCTGGTGTATGTACATACAAAAATGACAACATTAGCTCCTATTAAAATTAGTACAAGTGAAGAGAGCAGGAGTTTTTAGAAATGCGGTTTAAGATGTCTAGCGACAGGTACTTAAAAATGGCGTTACATTTGCTTCCACAGTGTTCTATATTTGTATAAACTAGGTCTTCTTGCTTATGTTTCAATTTCATAAGTGCAGCTAATTTGGCATGCATCTATAGGTTTCACTTTAATTAGAATTTTCATATACACGGCTTAAAATTTCCGTACCAGTATATAAATGTCTCAGCATCAGCTTTGATTTTTTCTCATTATTATTCTCAAAAGCCAACCTGTTTTCAAGATCCTGTACTATAAGATCCTTTGAAGTTGTCTACCATGTGATATCTTGTTACCCTGCCCAGTGAGGGATGCTGCATTCATCTTTCTACTGCACCTTTTCTTTAAGGCTCAGTCGAAGACCTGATATAGACAGGGGGTCAGGACAGTACAAGTGAAAAAAAATACACAGCTTTTCACAGCCATAGGTTATGAATTTAGATTGTGGGGGTTGGACTTCACATTTTCTATTTCAAATGAGTTGCAATTGATATTTTTTGTTCAGAGAGGATGCCTGTTTTCTGTTTCAAATGGGTTGCAATTGATATTTTCTGTTCAGACTTGCCTTTTATTCTAAGCATGAGTATACAGATCCCAAATTCGTGATTTGACCTGAACAAAAGGCTGTCCAGGAATGGATGGTTAACACACAAGTTAACTTCTACAGTAAAACTGAACTCATAAGGTGAGAAAAATCCCAAACTCCAGTCTCAAAACAAAACAAAGAAAAATTGCTTCTAAGATCACCAGCGATCTGTAAATACCTTCTAGATTAATATTGCTCTCCTTGTAGTTTTTTTAGGCTGTTCAGTGCCTTATAATCTAAATTTCAGCAGCAGAGCAGCTGTTGACAAGATCACACATGCAAATACATAATAAATTTTCTTTTATTATACTGTTGTAGTTATTTTATTTTAAAAAATCCTTGATTAAATTATAATTTAGGCTTATTTTTCTTAAGATTATAATATTCATCCAGATATTCACTTTTCATCATACTCAGTTCTTTCGTTTTAAATAATATTGTGAGAACATCTGCTCTTAACAGCAAAAGATATAAAAACACATGATAGTTCTCAGTGTGCTGAATTTGTTTGAGATTGGAGAGAAAAATCAGTGCTAATTTTGACATGCATTTAAAGAGTGATAAACTTTTGGGGCTAGCAAACATCAATGCAATAGTGAAGAGATCTAAAAAACTGAGTCTGTAATCTATAGCACCTGAAAGCTTGTAACAACTTTTCTAATTACTGCCACTGATAGATTTTTTTTTTTCTGTCACTTTTCAACTATCAGTTAGAGCCTCTGTTTCTTCCTGGAAAAAGTTGCTGTGACACTTGCGTAGGAGAGCTTATTTCTACTGTTCACAGTTTAGATGGACTAGGAAAATATTTCATAGGCTTCAACTCACCTTTCTGGACTACTGCCACACTTTATGTAGAGAATTTCACTATTTTCCAAAACAGCCACTTGAATATGTGCAATTCCTGTAACAATCAATTACTTCACAAATTAGTCAAAATGCCATTTTTCATAGGTACCACGTGAAATGAACAAGACAAGACAATTATAAAATAATTGTTTTTTGCGTAGCTCAAGATAAACTATTTATCGTGCTCACTGAACTGCAAGCTAGCGTAGCTGTGAAAACTGCCCAAGTCATTCCAGTGGTTTTGGATCACAGATGCTACCCTGCCAATACCTCTAATGCCAAATTGTCAAAGCACAGCCCAAATTGATGTCTTCAATACATGAAGGTGAAGGACTGTTCTGTGTTACACTCTGTCATGGACAATATAAACATTATCTCCAGCCATTGGCTAATCAGCATGAGCTATAGGCTAGTATACATAAATCTTACAGGATAAATGTAATCTATGAAGACAAAGTTTTGTTTAAAGTCTGAAAGATTTTGATTTATGTTGATCCACTGAAAAAAATCATACTATGCGATTAATTTTTTGTCCATTACAATTGTATGTTCTTACAGGTAGAATACTGCAAACAAACTTCTCTGAAATATCTGTATTTTAACCCATGTTACTAATATATTACTATTCTGTTCAAGTAATTAATTTGGCAGTCAGATATACTATTTTTTTCAGAAATGGGATATATCAATATCCTTAAGGACTTACAAATTAATTTTGATAACAGAAGAACAAAAGTAAGTCTAATTACAAGCAGTAAAAATGGCATTATAGAGGAGTTCAGAGCTTGTGTTCCTGTAATTGACTTTAAGTTTTTTCTATAACCTGATTTCTGTAGGGACTTTTGTCCCTGATTTTAAATTAAAAAGTAATTAAAACACTTATCTAGTATCTGTACATTTTTTGGAGTTTAGAGAATATAAAATACAAAAGATCAAACTGAAATTATTGAACTTACAAAGGGCTGCATGCTGCAGCACTGAGTGTAGGCAACAACTGAGTCAGACACATCTTCAGAAACTCTGTTATTAAAGTAGCTGACGCTTTCTCACAGAGCTCTGTGCAACTGCATTTGTTGTTGGGAGCCTTGAAGCCTCTCATTTCAGACACCTTGTGTTTAATTAATGCTGCATGTTCTAGCACCAGTTTTATTAACAGGCTATTGCTGGATGAATATCTCCCCATCACTAATTTAAATTCATGAAAGTGAGCTCAACCTTGTAATTTCTAAGACCTTCCAAGAGCACATTCTTTTTCCTGCAGTTTTTCCAGTTTTACAAGAGAGCAATCTCTTTCAGTGATTGTTTAGACCAATATCATGAAGGCATTGCCAGTAAATGAATGAAGTCCCTCAGCAGAGGCATAGTTTAAAGTGTCAAAAATAAAGATAAACTTAAAAAAAAAAATCTGTCCCTACGTGACAGGTAACTCCCCTCCTTTTTTACCCTGCAGTATAAATTAGCTGTATGTGAGATGATTTTACCATACATATAATTACAGCTTTCCTGCACTTAGAAATTACAGGCTTTTTCCTACACTGAGTCACAGGATCACAGAATCAGTTGCTTTGGAAGGGACCCACAGGATCATCAAGTCCAACTTTGGGGCATGCATAGGACTCTCCAAGAATAACTCAGTATCCCTGAGAATATTGTTCAAACACTTCTTGAGCTCTGTCAGGGTTGGCGCTGTGGCAACTTCCCTGGGGAGCTGTTCCAGCACCCAACCACCCCCTGGGTGAAGAAACTTTTACTGATATCCATCCTAAACCTCCCTGACACAGCTTCAGGCCATTCCCTCAGGTCCAGTCACTGGGCACCACAGAGAAGGGACCAGTGTCATCCCTTCCTCTTCCCTTACACTCTCAGTGTGAACATGTCTTATGAAACTTGGAGCTAACACAACACAAATGTTTTGCCCTTTCTTATCACTCTAATTCTAGTAACTTACTAACAAACAAATCAAAAATGAGAGCTTCCTATTTTGACAAAGATATCAAAATTGACTATGAGAAGTCCTTCAAAAATAGAGGAAGTTTTAGGAAAAACATTTTATATTCTTATCCAGTCTCTACAATTCTGAGAAAGGGACAAAGAGATAGCCTGGAGACATTGTTTTGAACAACGAGGATACTTTTTTTCACTAGAATCTTGTTTCTCTTCTAAATGCCTTTGTGCATCTCCAATTGGAATTCACTGAAATGAAAGTTATCTAATGTCTCTGGAACAAGTTTGTGATGAGACACCAGAAGAAATTAAGGGTCTATTAAATTACTATTATCATTGGTAATTTGAAAAAAAGTTATAGTTTTTTTAATCTTTTATTGCAAAATTATTGCATAAAAGTTTGTTTTCTAATTTTATTACTAATGAGAACCAAACTATTTAAAAAACAATTCAGTCTTCAGCTTATTCTACTCTTAGTGTAAACAAGGCCTATATAAACAAGACGCTCATCATACTCAAACCATCAGCAGAATGCACAGGGAAGTGTAAAAAAACCTTTGTATTCATGTAAAATTAACACACTGAATGGAGAATTATACACCTTCTGTAGTTTTCTTCTGCAGTTTGGTCCTTCTGAGAAAGTGGAAACTCTTTTACTCCACCTTTATTTTTGTATTTCGGTGGTTATATTAAATGTGAAGGGAAGGTTCTGAAGAGTGATTTTCTCCTCCCTCACTTTTGAACTGCAAAGTGTCATTGTACACATCAATAAAGGGATCATAGCAACTTGAGTACACCCTGTAGGCAGAATTGTTTAAAGTGCTTCTTAAGAATTCTTTCTGTATAAAGTGGAATTTATGTTCTTATATTGATGTTGCAAAAGGGTAGTAAGTATATTAGAGAAATACCATTAAAGCTTTTTTACTGGAAAGGAAGATGAAGAAAGCTGGATCCTCTTTAATTGCAGTGATGCTTTACACTGTCTTTTCTGCCTTATGGAAATACTATCTTTAGAATGAATTAGTTCTATTTTCCACTCTGCTGGTTACTGAACTTTTTGCTTAATAGATAGAATAGTGTGGAGAGATGTTGTTCCCGACATTATTGTACATGCTTTTGCAGATGCAGACTCTTGAAAAAACAAACAAATGAAGGAAATTTGGTTTTTGTCCTCTAGTAAACTATTAGAGTAGCACTAAGGAATTATTCTTTTGAATATCCCACGAATTCACACCAAGAAGGAATAATGAGTTTATCTAAATAGGTAAAGAGTTTATAGAAGCATACGGAAGGCTGAATTTTAATCTTTTATATCCCAGCTACCTAAACCATAGTAGCTTCTTTTACCTTTTTTTTTTTCTCTCTCTGACTCATCTTTTCTTTTTCCATTATTCTTAATAGTAGCAGTCTGCACCTATAACTGCAACTATGAAAAAGGTGATTTTTTTTTTCCTCTACCACTGCATGGTAAGACTTAATATAGAGTATTTATTCTCATAAGTTATCAGAGATAAATTTGTATCTTCATTCAGAGCTCTGAAATTAGCAGTTGGGGAAAGCATAATGCATTTACCTCATAGGGCTCTCAGTCTGCCACATAATTCAAATAATCTTAGGAACAGAAAGTCCTATCTACAGGAATTTTTCTACTCCTGATCAATACATATAGCAATACAAAATTTCTCACTTTTCAGTGAACTTGAGGTATGTTTTTCTTAAAATCCAGTTGAATGCTGATTTACACAAAGAGCTGATAGTCCCTATTTTATAAGAGGTTCACGTCTATTTTAAAGTATTTCAGGGAACAAAGACATTTCAAAAGTGAATCAACAGCCAATTTTGGGATAAAATATGAAATTCTAGATTTCCAATTAACTTCATCTACATGATTTAGAGTCACCTTTATAAAAATAAAATAATTCTGCGTAGTACAGCCAAAATTGCAAAATTAAATATTCTAAAGCAACATATGAAAAAGTGTACAAATAATGAAACATTTTCCTGAAATGAAGATGTTTGGGAAGGAAGGCTTAGCTGATGAAACTCCAGTAAACACTACAGAACCTGACAAGGTACATGTCCTTGACCCTACTCAAACTGCAATTGCTCCAAAGAGTAGAAGTAAGACCCATGGTTACAACATCTACTAAGGGGAGCCCAAGACCCACAAAACAATCTATAGGTTTGATGATATGTAGACAAAGGGATGTGCCAATTCACCACCTGTTGTTACGTTATTGCTGCTACTTACCAAATATATGTATTCAGGTTTAATATTCAATAGTATTTGGTGGAAAAATTGTTTATTAAATATGCCACGAATGGAAAACACTTCCCAGCTCTCACTCCTGGTTACTCTTTAAAAGAAACTCACCTCTTGTAAAATATTTCTCACTAATATTGACTACCAAGAAAATGAAAACAACTGTAGATTTTGCCATGAGTTTTGAGCAAATGCATTTATTCTGATGTCATTAAGGTAATATGTTGAATACCCAAATACTGCATCTAAACTGACAAGAGAGAAGAAAAAAGGATAGGAAGAGGTATTACTATTTGTGATATAAAGTGATGTGTGCCATGTGATCTGCAGCACTTCGACTGCCCTGCTCAGTAAATTTGTGACAGAGATAAAAAAGAATCTCCCTACTCCATACAGAGTGATTGATTTACCTAATTATGACCCTTTTTTATTTTTTCTTTCTCAGCTTTATTATAACTTGCTCCCATTATCTCTACATATTTAAGGCACCTGACTAGCATGAGGGGTACAAAAATACTTCTCATCATTGCCCCATAATAACTGTAGCCTGGACAGAGTCAAAAGAGGTAAAATAATTTTCCATATCCTCTACACATCAGGAGACCATGTGGTCTTTAGGTATTTTCCTGAATTTGGCTTGAGGAAAAGCATGACAGTTTGTGTAGAAGCTTTGTACAGAACAGGGTGCCTTGAATGCTAAACCAGAAAAGTCATAAGACAATAACTGTGCAGAAGCCAATTTTCAAACAATGGATGAGACAGCACAGTAAGGATTTTCAGTGGACCCAAACATGATACTGTGAGTATTCTTTGTCAATTGGTGCTCATTACCAGAAAATGAAAGCTTTCATTCCTAGTGAGGCAACGGGCACCCCACAGTCTATCAATGTTTAAAAGAGGATCTTCAAAAGCATCCAAAGGAAATTAGGAATCACAAATGTCCTTTTAAAAAAATAGCCTTTTTTGAAGTAATGTCCTATTTGAATACTTGCGGTTGAACTTCTGTTTCTTTTATAGTGTTGCAGTTCATACTTTTGATCCTCTCTGAAGACTTTAAAAAGACACAAAAAAAGGGGAAATCAGAAATTTATTTTCTGATTATTTTCACCTCCCATTATAAAACTATTATGTATCCTTCACACCATTGGGGGGGTTTATGGCACTTGTAATGAGATATCCCATTGCCAAAAGCAATAGATCAGAGGCTTGCAGTGAGAGATCTAATCATATCTTTCTTCTCATCTTCTTGTTATGCTGTATTATAAATTCCAACAATTTCAGACTCTTCTCTCCTCCAGCCAGCTTCAGGCAATATATTTGAATCTGATTTCTTTGTTTTTCCCCTGAGAATATTTTATGCCACCACTGACAGAAAATGTGATTTAGCCTGCATTCTTTGCAATGTTTTACATTCCCTAGATGAAGTTCTATATGAATATTTTTTGTGGCAGAAAATTTTCTGAGCTAAAAACTTGTATTTGATATCAGAGTTCAGATTTGAGGCTATAATTAGGTCAATATTTTATCAGTCTCTAACAGAAATACATATTCATCCGAAGCTATAGTTATGTAAAAGAATCCAAAATTTCTTGTCTGCAAACAATTGAGTACCACTTAAGATGAAGAAGTTTTAGACCAGAAGTTTCAGATCCTACGAATGTGTGTTCTCTATCACAATACTTTTCTAATCTAAACTCTGTGTTTGGAAAGTCACAGCATTCAAATTGAGATTCTGATTTTTTTTTATTATTATTTCAAACAATATATTATTATACTGCTACTAGAAAATGCAGAATCCACAGAATTATAATGAAAGAATAGCATAAGAATTCATCCACACTATTTCCACCACTCAAACACAAGAAAACAGTGTCCCTAACCCCTAATTACACAGTTTGCACTGTCAGTCACGAAAATCTAAGATAACAAAATACTGACTGAGGTCCAAACTCCCCCTAAAAAACACTGAAATGACCAAGAAAGTTCCATCTTGATTCTTCCATTCCTGAAAATTGTCTTTATTGAGCAGCTTTCATTAACTAATTAGCATTTTCAAGTCAATGACAAAGCTGCATGAGAAGAAATCATGAATTTTGTTTTGCAGTGCACTGCATAAGCTATATGACATTTGCATAGCACAAGCCTAGCATAGCAAAAGGAAAAGATGAATTTTGAAGAAAAAAAGATTTTTTAATACAAAGGAAAACTTCACTATCCTTTCAAATGTTTATATTGCGAACAATTGTATCATTTTTGTAGTAACTCAACCCTTTTGATTTTTCTGGTATTGAAAGAGGCAGGAAGAGTTTCTGTTCAGAGTCTAGAAATCATAACAGAGAACGTAGATATGAAGAAAATCTTTTTTTCCATATGTGCTAGATTACAGTATTCACTAAGAGCCTGAAGTATTAATTTCCTTGTATTATTTTTCATAAATGCTTCTTTAAGATCTTATAATTATGAATTTAAAGATATTCTGCTGAAGCAAAAAATTTCAATCAGGACTACCCACTTATGTAGCATTAAGGGCATTACACAGATGTCTTTGCTCAAGTACTCTTCACTTAAACTTTTTGCTTTCCAGAGTGAAAACTTCCACTTAGTTTCTTTACAAGACAGTTCTTTTTGAACAATTTCTCCCAGGTGAACATTATGAAACCAACAAGACAATGAAAGAAGCAGTGTATTTTAAAATATTACAATTACTATGAAATGTCACAATTCTTAAATATTCTTCTAGGACCTAATAAAATCAAATGTGCATAATTTTATATAATGGTTGCAGTGTTTCTGTTGATAACTACTAAAGTCCTTAGGCAGCATCTTTTTCAGATTGCAGTATTGGTCCCCTCACGACATACTGACATAAGGGACAAGGAAAATGATGATACAAGCAGTTTCTGAAAGGTGTAAGAGCATAAAAGCCATATTTACTTTTGGACCTGCAAACCTATATATTTGGTAAAAATCTCTGTTAAATCATCTAATATGAAGGTGCTCAGTAATATTAAAGTGAGGTGCAGGAAAAGCAAAAAAAGATGATACTGTGAAGCATATTTAGCCCCATAAAGTCAATATTTTATACATTCCAGGATCTTTCAAATCTTTTCCATGTTTTTAATAAGATCTCCATTATAATATTTTTTTCCTGCTAATAAGCATAGTCATTCATATTCTGTCATTATAATAAAACTTTAAAAAAACCCCAAAAATCACAAAAATCAAAATATTTTTATAGATTACATAATGTCATCTACCTTCAGAATTTTATCACAAACAAATACAGAAATTTTAATTATACATAATTTTCTTGGTAAACTTTTTAAAAGATAAACTTTTAAACTGAAAATGTTAAATCTAACTGAATATTATATGAAAATATCTAATCGAGAAGCAACATTTTAAAATTATTTTGTTCAATTCATATTAAAAGTCTTGTAATTTTATTATTTGTTGGATAAAATTAATGTAATTTCAGTGTGAATCCCTAAAAAATTCAGCATTAATTAAAACATACTTTATAGTGTTATGTTCACAAAATTATGGTATGGAAGGATGTGCTAAAAAATTTACAACATAGTATATTAAAATAAAAGAAGAATAACATTAGAAAGTGTACTCTGGATTAGATCAGTTTCTCTAAATTTTTATGGAAGTGACCAGAATGACACTTGGAAATTTACCACTCAAACAAAACAAAAGTAAGCCTTCAGCTTACAAGAACACAACTCACAGTGTGAATTGAACAAAAAGAATTTACACAAGCGGCACAAAATTCAGCTGTATGAGACCTGGAATACCAAACTAAACCAGCAATAAGAAATAATAAAATGAGATACATGAATTAAGTACATTTTCTTGCTTGGGTTTAGGAATATCAGGTTGGGTTTAGGCATAGATATGCATGGGTATATAACTGCTGCCTAATTCCTGTGCAACTCGGAGATACATCTCTAGAAATCAGCCTTACAGAAACTTCAGTGCATTTTTGGCCATTTAAGAATTTTCATGTGTAATTTTCAGGTTTTTAAGTGTTCTCTTAGATATGACCCTCAATGATGTTCTTATTGATGTTTACATGAAAGCTTACCACTTTTTGTTCAATCAGGTTTGCCTATGAATTACAGTAACTCATCAAGACAGTTTAGTAAAGCAACACTTCAAGCTCTCCAAATATTATGGTGTTCCAGTTTCACACCACTAACAGCTGCTTTATCTAGCTCATATATCAGCTGATTCTGCCTATAGTTAATAAAGTTTGAAGCGATAGACCTGCCAAATGAATGCAGACAGACATAATTGCTCTATCTACATGCAGAGAACTTTCCCACACCTCCAAGATTTCAAAGAACAGTCTCACCACAAGATCAGTTTTGCTGAAGATGATGATGCAATTTTGCTTGTAGCAAAGAAACAACTAACAACTGGTACTTAAATGATCATAAACAAGAAAAGCAGGTAACTGCCTGTTCAGAGTTCAGCTGGGGTAGAGTTAACTTTCTTCACAGTGTCTGGTAAAAGGCTGTTTTGGACTTGTGCTGAACACAGGGTTGAATACAGAGATAACACACTGGGGAGGAAGTTGGGAGTTCATGGGATGCTGGGAGGAGACACAGCTGGGGAAGATGACCCTAACTGACCAAAGAGATATTCCCAACCATCTGACATCATGCCTGGTATATAAAGTGGGAGGAATAAAGAGGAACATGGAGATGTTTGGAGTGATGGCCTTTGTATTCCCATGTCACCATTACATGTGATGGGGCCCTGTTCTCCCGGAGATGGCTGAACACCTGCCTGCCCTTGGGAAGCAGTGAACTAATTCCTTGTTTTGCTTTACTTGTGTACATGGTTTTTGGTTTCCTTACTAAACTGCCTTTATCTTGATCGACAGGTTTTCTAGCCTATTTCCTTCTGATTTACTCTCCAGTCCTGATGGTGAGAGAAGGGGGAAGAAAGCAGCTATTTGGTGCTTGGGTACTGGCTGGATTTAAACCACAACACTTCCATAGCTTTCCTTTATGTAAAATGGGTTGCTTGTAAAATGGGGTGCTTGTCATTCTGATGTATTTCTAAGTTATATTGCATATTTCAAAATAGGCTTCTAATAGAAAAAAATATTAATAATTTCTTCCATTATGCACCTTTATCCTAGAAAAATGTGCTCTGCCTCAAGAAAAACAATAAGAAACCATGGAAAATGAATGTAAGATACATTAATGTATGCCACATGCAATTCAAGATCATTTGGTAGACAACAGTATGCGCTGCTTATATTTCAGACATGCACTCACAGTAAACGCTTCCTTTGGTAACAAAGTTTTGTCCTTGCAAAAGCCACAATTATTATTGGCACTAGTACTTAGCTCATCATAAAAAGAGGCAGGTTTCTAAGCAATACCAGGCTAATTACTATATACACCATTAAATTTTCAATGGAGCCCTGACATACTCTACCACAGGTTTTTTCCCTGATGTTACAACATTTTGAAAAAATTTAAGCACTGTTTATTCACTACAGATGAAATGAATATTTATTCATAAACTTCATTCCTTTTACCATAGGTGAATTGTGGGAATGAAGTCCATGAGTTACATATTTTCAAAATGCAAGGGGAAATTAGTAGTTGTTCTTCTTCTAAGGAAATATTACTCTTGCAAAAAGCAAAACAAACAAGTGAGGATTTAAGCTCTTTCGCTTTACTAAATTTTGAATGCCATACAGTGACCGTGAATCCCCCTTTATTTCTTTCCTTCAATATTAAGCACCTTGGTCTCCATATTCATTTTGGAGAAAGGCCAAGGCCTTTAATCCTCATCTATGTCTATCATAACAAACCAGTAAAATATCATTCTCCCTTTTCAGCATCATCGAGAGGTGAATTTAGATGTAAAGCTGAGTTCCCAATGAAAATTTTTATAATCAGTCAACAGAGGTAGCAGCTATTAGGACAGATAATGATAAAGATAGATATTGTGATAGTTACTTTGCTTTTCTCCACTTGTAAATATGTGGTTGCAGAGGTGCAGTCACTTGGTTCAGAGTGTCTGGTATGAGGAAGATAACATTTGTACTGAACTGTGCTGCATAAAGTTGTGACACACTGCTAAATGCAAGATTGATGGCCTAAGTGCTTTGCCAAAGAGAATATCAGAGAAAAATACCACTGAACAGAAGAATAAAGTTCATTATTTTAGAATCAAAACCGAGTAAAAAAACTTGAAACTTTTTTCGAGAACACATAGTGAATTTTAAGCAGTTTTCACTATTTGATCTCCTCAAAACATTCTTATTCAGGTTGAAATAGAGACAATGTATAAGATAACAGAGGTGCATTACACATTAGAACTCCCATAATGCTATTAGAAGTTTGGCAATTCTTTTTTGTTCCTTCTCACCACTCCATCTTAAAATCACCTGATAAAGAGCAGCTTAAAACCCTGACTATTTAGCATCAGAATCAAAGAACAGTTCCCTAACCCTAACTTAACACAAAACCAAACAAAACACATCACCATTACTAGAAAAAAAAGCCCAACAACAAAAACCATTTAAAAACTGAAATAATTTTAAAAAAATTACTTCCTTCCTCATTTCATGTTGTACATAACTTTTGAATGTCAATATTTTTTTGTAGATATGTTAAATTTTCTAGAAATTTGACCTGAACAGCCACCATCTTACTTTAAAGGAGGGCAAGCAAAATGACACAACCTTACATGTACTTTCTGTCCAAGAAACAGTAGTATCTTCTATGTAACCAGCAATTACTGTATTTCAAAATCTCTATTTAAGGCTGAATTGAAGGCTAAAGTAGAATCCACAAAGCAATTTGCCTTTCCTCTTCCCACTTGCCTAAAGCAGGAATAGCAAATAGAAAAAAGCACAAAATCACAGTTTGGCGGGAAAGGTCATCATTCTTTCAACACTCCCAGTACTTGTGTGCTTGTAAGCTTTTACTTCTATGTTTAGTTACTCGTGATACCTGACATTTGTGTGCTCAATTGTCAATATCTGAACTTTCATATTCCATACTCCATGGAGTGAATGATATCTTGTTTCATCTAGAACTATTTGAATAACAAGCATCAAAATTAGGCAAATCAGAGAATATTTTCACTTCACTAAACCTAGCACTAGCTTTCATCAACACTGTGTCAAAAACATTTTATAACTGAGGAATGCATCTGGCTTCACAGATAAATTATTTCAGCCAAATTCACTCACCCTAACTTCTGTGCCAGAATGGCAAAACAGTGCTAAATAGGATGTACAATACTATATTGAATTAATACACTGAGAATGTTTTCAGAACTGCACAGTTCTAGAAATGAGCAATTCACTCTTTTGGATGACTTGAATTAAGCGAGTCTAATAGTCTACTTACAGTTTCAGAGAAAGTTTCAAGTTTCAGGGGTTGTTATATCCTGCATTGTCCCCAAAAATAGGGAACAGTTCTGGAAAATTGTGCATAAAGTTGGAACGTTGTAAATGTTATGTAATGAGTCCAAAATAATCAAATATGACAGTTGTCATGTGATGTTGCAATAGGCAACAGAAAGCACCAGAAGGATAAAAATATCTCAATGCCAGAGAATCAATGGAGTGGTTTGGAGGTGCTCAGAGGCACAAAATCTAAATGTCTGTACATGACTAAATAAATTAACTTCTTTTTTCGTTGTTTAAACCACTTTCACTCTCACTATCACTTTATAAAAAATGTAAATGTTTTTCCCTATTTTTTCTGAAATAGGTGAATTTAAAACCATCACGAGGCTTATTCATATATAACAAAATCTCTGAGAAGTCATTAATAGACTCAAGAACGAGCAGTTAGACAGAAGTGTCAACCCCTGGCATTGTGCATATTCATAATTTCACACAAAGAAATAAAGAAATAAATCTAGCTTTCTACTGTCCTCACCTTATGTTCTTAAACACAGGAAATGCTCTCCATTTTTGCTAGCTTGGTAATAGACCTAAAAGTAGATGCAATTCTGTGCAATTTGCTGCAACACACACATATATTGCTCATAATAGTTTTTTTTCAGATTTAACCTCTACCATGGTCCATACTCCTGTACCTCCAGATAAGGTTACTGAAAGATTATCTGCAGGGCTGTAATTTTACTCATTTTGAAAATGTAAACAGATTCAGCATGTTACCAACCTAAACATCCCTTCAATGTCAAAACAACTGTTGTTGCTCTGACATCTATTATGAGCACTCTGAACATAAACTTTTTTCCCAAATGTGTTGGGTGTCAAATGACTAGGACTCAGCAAATGAGATACTCACACTTGCCTCATACAAATCAGAAATACTTACCAGAAGCAGCACCCTTAGTCTGGCATAAGGATTACTCTTTGATTTCAAGCAAAAGATTTGGCCACAGAGTAATGGCAAGGAGAAACCATCTGAGTCCAAATGCTACTTCCAAGGACTTTGGTTCAAACATTTTTCAGTCAATTTTCTCGTACAGTCCTATTTTTCAGAAAAACCACATATATGAGAGGAAATAAACAGGAAATAATTTCAAAATATTTTTTACAAATAGAAATCCTGCTTTAGTTGCCAATGAAAATCGTGTCAACAAGATATACTTACCAATGAGGTACTGGAGCAAGATTAGAAAAAACCGAAGATTTGTGAAAATTATCTTTGAAGAGGAAGAGTCAGTGTGCACACAAACTGATTAAATATTATATAGCAGTATCAGAAAAATTCTCATCTCTTTGGATTTGAGAATGTTTCTCAAAGATGTCTCAGAAAGCTCCACTGCCCTGAGTCTTGTACATCTTCCCCACAGGAACACAGCTAAAGAATGTTGACTCAGTTTTTGCTGTTTGGAGTCACTAAAAAGGTGATGACAGCCTCCTGAAAAATGAAGCCATGGATGAAAACAGCTAACAATAACTTTTATTTATTTATTTTTTTTATTTGATATGTACATGCAAATAGATTTCACAGATGAAAAGCCAGCTTGTTAAAACCATGTATTCAGTAACATTTGTAGACAATCTCTGTAAAATATAGCAGCCTTTTATTTTAAATTAAATTATCAAAGCTGAAATGAACTCAACAAATTGATGTAGTTTTAATCCATTGTGACTTTTTGTTCAGAACATTATGTCTGAGCAGCTCTGGTTATGTTCTGCTGCAGACAGCCAGAACTACAGTGTACACGGAGAAGACAAATTTTCATTCTGCCCTCATCTAGAATGTACTTGACAGCAATTTAGGAAAAGCAGCAGAGCTTTGAACATTATAATGAGAAAGGAAGATCATTTGTGTAATATCTGTAATGTTGAGCACTACCACTGGGCCCTCACCATTGACATAATTTCTGCACTTGGTAATGAATTGTGCCACCACTGCTCTTTGAGCAATAATTAAAGTAAAGATACTGTAAAAATTTTGCACTTTCAGATCTTCAGATTTTAATTTCTGAGGTTTATATTTTGATGACATTCCTTCTTATCAGCCCAAAGCTGTAAGCTAATAGACTATAACAAGTCAAAATATCACATATACTGAAAATATAGCAAATGGAAAATGGGCAACAAGCACAGCTAGTTCTAACTTCACAAGCACTGAAAGTTAATCAGTCATCCCTGGATGTACAGAATATGTTAGTCTATTCCCTTTTGCACAAATTCTCTCTCAGGACCAAGTAGCTGCAGATTCCTAATAAAATGCTAAATAATTATTTCTAGACTCATTTGATAAAATTCACTGGTAGTGGTATATATATTTTGCCTCTTCATTTCTACCATAAATTTGATTTATTTCAAAATATAATTGTATCAAAAGTTATAAAACACAACATATCAAAAAAACCCTACTAAAACAGATCACAAAATGATCTGCAGCTTTTTTAGGATAAGTTAAACTTCTAGTCTAACTTCTTGTGCAAAAAAAAAAAAAAAGGCTGTAATTGATATTTTAGCAGCATAAATATGATGGTTTTATCCTTAAATTTTCATGCACAGTATGTATTCACATTTCTCATAAATTTTGATTCTTGTAGAACTTTTCTTGTTATGCTTAATAAACAGTTTTTCTGTTTTACTTACATTTTTCAGCTAACACTATTCTCCTCATTCTATTCAAATAGTAATCTAGTTTGAATAAATTTTCTATTAAAACCCATACATTCTCACCAATTCTTGTAAAGTCTCAATAGAATAAAAAACAAACATAAAAACTAGACACAAAAGAGAAATATCCTATATTATGTATGAAAAGTTTGTAATAATTTCTGGATACCCCAATTATTCATAAGATAAAACTGACAGCCATAGTGTTCTTTTCCAGCTACTCTTATCGACTTCATGAACCTGCACTTCATGAACTGCACTTCATGCACTACAATAGTGCATGAAGGTGGCAGATTTTTTATTTAAGATGCATTTATACACCAAAGTACACCACTTGATGTATTTGCAGCAGTATTGCAGCATTTAGGTATTCTTGTTGTTTGGAAACAATCAATACTTAGATGGGATAAGTGCAATTTTTTCTGTATTTCCTGATATTATCCCAATCAAAATCAAAATCTACACTGCTCCAAAATAGTCCATAAGCTGAACATTTGAATGCAGAGGATTAATGGTTAAATTTCACACAAATAGTTCTTCTTGTCTTGACACTTGTGTTCTTTGACAGATAAATTTGTCTCTTGAAATATAAAGTTGCCTGCTTCTGCTCTACCCTTTGAGAGAATAACAGAGTGAAATAATAACACTGTAGGTACTACCTGAATGTGAAAGTCTTAGCAAATATCCTTGGCAACTGAATTCCAACAAGCATTCTGGAAATAGGTTAACAAACATTAGAAGTATTCAAAGGGCTTGTCTGTAACTATATGAAAAGTCACCATGCTTTTAAAGATATATATTAATCACATATGCTGGCAGACTTTTTAGTAAATAATAATTAACCTTTTTCTTTGATCATTCTGTGATAGATGCCCAATTAACTGTGTTTTATTTTCTTTACATAACTTTGAATTTGATCCCAGAAGAAGGGCCTGTGACCAATCATTCATATGGGCATGTGAAAATCCATCTCCATTATTTCTTCTTAAAAGATTTTTGAGACTATTTGACAATATTATTTTAAGTCTTTAGGAGTTTCAACAACGAGAAAATTAATACACAGACAAGAAAATTTAGAATTCTTCATCAATATGCTCTGTTAAATTACAAGATCTGGAATTGACTTATCTTTCTGCTAAATAATATAAAGTGTATAGAAATTAAAGAATTTCTGGCTGGATTTTTTTAATGATGTCTGAGCAAACAGACCAACTAAAAATTTTGTCTGAGTGAAATCAAAGAGAATTTGCTGTTAACATCAAGGAAGCCAGAATATAACCCTTTATCCTTAAGTTCTGGTTTTCTATCTGTATGAGGAGGCTAAACCACTCTATTTCCCATTCCATTTGGCTGTTTGAATTGCTTGTTCTTCAGCATAAAAATAGTATCTCACTACACACATCAGAAGGTACTGATCTTGAACAAAGTTTCTAGTGTTACCCTTATGGATACAGTTCAGAGTATAAAAAGACACAGATAAGTGGAATATATTTTAGTTAACTTCAAAAAGACTATTTGAGTTTATTTACTAGCACACATTCACAGTAAGAATATATATTTTTGCCTGAAGAAAAAAAAATAAAATATAATGTGTTGTATATGTCAGGCCTTTGCCCTGATCCAAAGCCCCTTTGATATTAATAAATATATGATAGGCCTTCATATTTAAAGAGATTTTTGAAACAAAAAGGAGACCCTAGTTCTTTCATGAAAATTTAAGAGTATTAATGGATCTAGATTTATCAAATAACAGATTTGACTTGGGGAAATAATTTAATTTATTGCAAATCTAAGAGATTAAAATAATAAGAAATAAGGAAAAAAACCCAAAACACTAAAAAATACCTTTCTCCCTCTCCTCCCTTCTTCCCAAGATCAACTTAATTCCCAACATCTCCACATCCCAACATCCTAGAGTAAGACAGGGAATGGGGATTGCAGCCAAGTCATATTACTTTGTTGCTCTTCCTCTTCATGCCCTTTCCCTGTTCCAACATAGGTTCCCCTCCCATAGGACACAGTTCTTTATTCTAAATTGGATCTTCCCCCTGGGCTGCAGCCCTTCACAAACTGTTCCACTGCGTCCTTTCTATGGAGTGCATGGAAATAAGCCCATTCAGCCTGAGACCTGCAGAGGGTTGCAAGTCCCGCCAGTAAGACTGCTCCAACATGAGATCCTTCCTCTTCACAACCTTCCAGGAGCCTTCTCCTTCATGGACTGTCCATGCAGTCATAGCTTCCTTCAGGGCAGATTGACCTGCTCCAGTGTGGAGCTGTCCTCAGGCTGGAGATGGATCCCAGTTCCCCTGGGGATCTCCATGGGCTGCAGGGGCACAGCTGCCTCAACATGACCTGCACCACTGGCTGCAGGGGAGTCTCTGCTCCGGGGCCTGAAGCACATCCCATCCTTCTTCCACCCCTACCTTGCTGTCTGCAGAGCTCTTTCTCTCACATATTCACAGTCCTCACTCCAGCTGTGGTATTCTCTCTAAACAGAGACAAGCAGTGAGAGAAGCAGAGAAAAGAATGATCATTTGAATTATCATCAAAAGAATGATCATCAGAATTATTTCATTTGCTGCTCCTGTGTTTGCGCCCATGTGGGATGTATTCTGGAGATTGTTTACCCAAGGTGATTGCTTGATTGGATTCTGGTGATGATGTTTTGGATTCATTGACCAATCGGATCCACGTGTGTGTGTTGGGACTCTCAGGCAGACAGTCACAGTTTTTCTAGTTAGTTAGTGATAGTTCTTGTTAGTGTAATATTCTGTAATATAGAATAATATAGTATAATAAAGTAATTAATTAGCCCTCTGATATCATGGAGTTCTGCGCATCATTCTTCTCAGATGTTGGGCATCATAGCACCAATACTCCAGCTGCTGTTGCCCAACAGTTTTTTTCTCCTTAAATCTGTTATCCTGGAGGCACTACTGCCATTATTAATGGGCTCAGCATTTGCCCACAGAGAGTCTGTCTTGGAGTTTACTGCAAATGGCTCTATCAGACATGGGGGGAGTTTCTGGCATTTTTTTCATCTCTCCAAGCCACACTTGGAGTCCCCCTGACTACCCAAAACCTTGTTGCAATAGATATTAGTCTTAAAAAAATTACATTATTGACATTTTAGAAAGTCAAGATAACACAGGTGAAGAAAAAACTGATGATTTCTGTACTGTAAATGACATTTTATTTTTGTGGTTATTTTAGAGTGCTTCCTTTCTCCTTCTAAATTATAATATAGATTATGATAGTAATATTTTATGGCTAATGTCAATGGAACTGCAGACAATTTTAAAATAGTATTAAAAGCAGAAATTTTTTGACCAGCAATGGCTCATGCTTATTTTGCTTCATTTGAGGTAGACAGACATGCTATTATCATTTTGCTCTTTTTTTTTCTGTCCTTTTTTCATTGTACATTTCTGTTACTTATTTCATACTCCTGTTACAGTCTAATTGATGATGTCTATCAAACTGGAAATCTTTTATTCTTTCTCTGTCTCGCTTTAGCTTTTATTGCCAGATTTTCCAGCAATTATGTGTTATTGCTATATAGATGCCTTTCAAATAATGGATTAGATTAAATGATCTGTAAAGTCCCTTCCAGTCCAGTGCATTGTAGTTTTAGGTTTGGAAAAAATCAATCATGGAAACAGTTATATGAGGTTTGTGCCTGGGATAGTTGGTCTGTGTCAAGCACTCTGGCAGTCTTCAGAGAGTATTGGGAGAGTGGACACAGGTGCAATTGGACTTGGGTTAAAAATGTTGTAAACATGCTTTATTGACATGATAGACAGATATGCAGAAATACTTTGAAAAACTCTAGGAAAGAAAATGTATATAAAAGATGAGAAAGATGATCACTCTAGTAAAGATTTGTCACTTAAACCAGTCATCTAACACCTTCCATACCCAGTAAGAAGAAATAGTCACTTCCACACTGTGAATCTCTTGAGTGTAAAGCTGATCTGTGAAAAAAAAAAAAAAGAAGAAAAAGGAAGAAGTCAAAACCTTTACAGAAACAGACTTTAGTTTAATTAATTCAGATCTAGATGTCCACACTGAAATCACCAAGAAGTAGATCTAGTGAATCTCATGATAGATTAATATCAAAGTATGTCACTTCAAGGCTCAAAATTTACCATAAAGTCCACATTGGCTGGAGCATGTGAATTTCAGTGTCTAGAATAAAAGACTAATTTTGAACTAGTGTAATTAGGAAAAACTGTAATATGATTTTCCCTTCTTTTTCTATATTACATATTGAAACTATACATGTGACAAAAACAAACTGTAACTAAGATCATGGCATGTCCTTAACTCATTAATAACTGCTGTCCTGACTGAATACTTAAGTTGGAAAGGAATGTTCTTTGTGGATGACTAAATGCCTTTTCAATTTCTGAGCATTATAGGGAAAATAACAAAACAAATGAACCCATAGACAGCATTTTAATCTCTAGTTAATTAAAACAGACCTAGACACTTGGTGCAGTGCAGTATTTTACAGCAACACTGTTTCACTTTTCAAATGTCTTCCATACATGTACAGAACCACAAAATAAAGTGACCTCCTCTGAATTACTCAGGCAAGTAAGCAGTTTCAAAACAAGAATACAAATACAAATTCTGGCTCATTTTTGCACCTCTGAAAGGGAAAATATAGCAAGAGTGATGTCTATGGATTTTCAAGCACAATTCAAAATATCTACTTTTGAGAATTTTGCCAATGTATAGAATGATGAGGTATTCATATGTTGGGCTTAAAATATTTGCTAGATATCTATTGAAATGCAATAAAGACTGTGCAATGAGAGAGTCAAGATGAGAACAAAACTGAATATATTTTCTGCAGAGAAATAACCTTCCTTTCACACAGATACTTTCCTATTAGCTGCTACCTCTGACCCTTATCCTTTAAAAATCACCTCCTGTGAGCAATGCATATAACAAGTCTTATGCTGAAATTACCTTAGAATGCCTACAAGCATGCCAGGAAGTATTTTACTGACTGTAGCTGCAGTATTTATATTTAATAAGCAAACAATAAACATGACATTAAATTTCTAAAATTAAAAAGACTAGAAGCCATCCATGAAATTGTCAATTATCTGACTCTCCCTGCAGTGTTGAAAGGATAAAGCAAAAGTTCAAATCACACTTTGCTCTGCATCAATCTCCAATTTATACATTCCCTCTAGCTCAGCCTCTTTAACCTCTCAAAACCAGTTCTCCCCATGCTCATTATCTTTAAAAATAAAATTTGATCTATGTACTTAACCCAATTGTAAGTTCATCTCAAATATGCATTTTAGACCAGGTTCCCAACATCTATTATTCTCTTTAAGAAATGTTTTCTAGTATTGTGAGAAATGGTAGCATCAAGGCTAACCTACAATATAATTATTGCTGTTTACTTTCTCAGACTGTTTCTTTCATTCTTATCTGAGTTTATCAATGCTGAAAAGCATGAATATCTGGAGTAAAGATACAGATATCAAGACACTCACCTTTCTTTCCTTCCCATGAGTAATAATTATATTCATACAACTATTACATATCTGCTTCAGCCTAGACAAAACACTTTGAATAATTAAGGAGCTAGAATTGGAGAGATTTTTAGAATTGGTTTTAGAAAACCTCTAATATTTCAGCATTCAACAACTTTTTTTTTTAAGGAGGGGCAGTGGTAGTCAAAATTTGTTAATTTATCAAGATTAAATTTTGCTGTAAAAAATATATCAGACATGAAGCAAAAAGTCTCTGAAACCAGGCTGGAATTTCTCACCAAATTAGGAGGAAAAAAAGGTGACATGATACACATGGATTCTATTTTAACCACATTGTCTCCCTTCTTCTTCATCTCTTGATAAATGACCACATCCCAAAGCTAATTCCACAGGTCCAACAAAATAGCTGCTTTTCCTGGACTTTTGCAAGCATTTCCTACTTCTGTTTGAAGAGCTCTCACAGTAAGGGAATGTTGAAACATGTAAATCACTCCTTGAAAATGCCATAGTGCTGCAAACTGTTTTGCTGGTATCATGTGTTTACTATACCAGAGTTAATAATGATTTTTTTGTTTATAAAGGATTCATTACAGAAGTCTTTTAGAGAGTATCTACTAGTCTTTAAAAATGAATAGCATAATCTCAGAGGAATGTGTCTACCTAAGGTTAGATGGAAAAAGACTAATTATCAATATTAAAAAGACTAATTATCATCCTGAATCACCATTTAGCCATCCGTTATATAAGAGAAATGTGACTCATCAAAAAATAAAAAAAAAGAACCTTGTGAGAAGTCTAAGTGTGCTTTGATAGAGTACTCAGAGATTTAATAGTAGTTGTATTGTAAACAAATTTAATTTTCAAGTAACAAATGTTTTCAAGTTTTTTCTCTAAATGTTTGTATCAGGAATGTATGGACAGAGACGGACAGATATTAAATGATGTCAGTAACATTCCATGTTCATTTCCCCTTGCAGAGGAAGACCAGAGGAAATCAAAGCCTATGTTAAACACAAAAAGCTTCACAAGAGGCTTGAGAGAAATTACATGGGTTTGATACAAACTATTTGATCTGCATTAAGTTGCAAGTATGTATAAACACATTGTGTTTGGGGTTTTTTTCTAATGGAGAATGATATAAATTATTTGAAATTTGGGTATCTGTGTGTATAAACATACATAATATACACAGCATGACAGCTATTCACAGTTGATTCAAAATATTCAGCTCATCCTAAACTCTTAAGAGAGGCTAGGAGCTTCAAGTCATTTACAATATCACCTACATTATTTCAATCAAGCAAATTGTAAAGTTCACATTTTTTTTTCCAGCAAGAATTTCATTTGTTTTCAATTTCCTTATTTTTCTGTGTTAGTTATTCACTATCTCTTACTTTTAGCATGTTAAATTTTACATCAAAATGCTGAAATTGGATCAAGGTACTCCTTCTGGCTACCGTCTCTGGCACTGGTGTGAGGGAGTGATGTCTGCTCCCTGACAGAAATTAAGCGTGGTTGAATAGAATAAGCTCCTGGACTAGGGCTTTGAATGAGAGAAAGCAGTAAGAAGCCTGCAGTGCAAAATGAACAGCAAACAGAGTTTCTCAGAACTGCTGAAAGGCTCACTTGGTGGAAATTCTTGTTTCTCATGAGAAACACTTCAGGCTGTGCCTCCAGTAGCAGCCAGCATGGCCCAATAACTGCAGACCTATGGAGAAAACTGGTGCTAAGGACATGGTGACCACAGGATATATACTTCATCAGTATTTACTCCAGCTTAAATTTAGCCTCGTTCATGGGCTGAAAGTACCTTAGCAATAGGAGAATATTGTTCTGAAATTCATTTTCCAATTTATTATTATTAAAGCAAAAAACCCACAAGTAACTAGCTTGTATGCTTGCTGAGACCACTGTGTGAATAAACCAAAGCATAATAAATACTGGCACTGGAGAGAGCTGCTCTAAAACTGTAGTCTTGATCCAAACTAAAATGACAATGTAGAAGAAAAATCTTTGGAGGTAAATGAAAAGCAATTTTTTCTTAGAAGATAAAATGTGTGGTTGGTGAAAGTTGACATGACACAAGACAATTGCTGGAGAGATGGATCCATTCTACAATAAAATGGTAGAATATAGACAGATTTCACACTTCTCTATTTCTTTTTTGTCTTCTACAAAACATCCCAGTCTTCTCTGTAGGCAGTGTTGCTTCATCGTGGATTGTAAATCAGGAATTTGAGATAAGAAAAAGACGATACTGCTGTCCAAGTGTTATCTCAGACCTACGGGGGAGGTTAACGGGCTGGAGGAGAAGATTCTACAACTGACAATGGATGCATAGAATGGAGAATTTATGGATCACAAAGAAACCCAACTCAGCAGCTGTGCTGAAATCAGCTCAGACTGGGTGAAGGGTAATTTCAGCAAGAGGAGATAGTGACTAACTGACAGTCCACTGACTCAAGAAACCTGCCAACTCAAAAGGAGAGAAAGACTAGGCATGGGACTAATTAGCATTAGAAGTGAGGGTATCATTTAACCAGTAGAATAAGAGAACTCTGTAGCCAATAAGTATTAATTCCTTTATATGCTAAAACGTATAAATAGTGAAAACTTTTCAACAACATCAGGACCCCCACCACCTACAAGCACAGGGTGAAGAAGGACCAACAGGAGGCCACAGAATCCATGGGTGGTGACTGTCTTCTGCTTGATATCTCTCCTCCTCTCTCCTTTTTCAGCACTATTCTATTTCTATTTCTCTGTTAAATAACACCTGTATTATTGACTTCAGCATATGATCTCATTTGCACAGCAGAGGTATCTCTCACAAATCAGATCTTAACAAAAGGTTCCCAAAGGTATAAGTATAGGATGTTAACAGAGTTCTTCAAAATAAAAGCACAGAAAAATATAGAGGCCACAGGACTATAATCACCACCACAAATGAGTAATTACTTGCCATTAAAAAATTGCAACTTTTTGACTGGGATGAAACTGGTCTTAGGAATCAGACAGAGAAAACACATCAGACATCCAGGATATACAAAATACCATGTGTATAATAACACTTGAATGTAGAATGAAAACATGAATCAATGAAGAGCAAGAGCATTGTGTCTAGAAGAAGAACAAACTCAAGTAGATCCACAAGTGGGGGAAAAAAACTCCTTCCACAAGTGTCATACTCCTCCTGATGCTCCTGATGACTGCATAAAAAGAATTTAAAGAATAAATATTTGAAATTACAATGTGGTCTCCACATTTCTGTTCCACTTCAGGTTCATCTGTAGTGAAGTTATCTAGTAAAGCCACAGATTAGGCAGTACCTTAAAATAACAACCTATACTTGATTCCAGGTTAAGAAAAATTATATCATTTAAACCGGGTTTTTTTTAGGATTTAGTACAAAAGTGTTAAACCAGAGTCTGCAGTGAAATTTAGGTTACTGATAGCCAGATAATTCCAGCGCTGTGTTTATTGTTTGAAAATTGCAGTAGGTCCTATTACATTGTGTAGACAGAAGGTGCTGATCAAAACAAATCCACCAATGTATGGATTAGTAGCTTTTTTTTCCTGCTCCTCAATTGCTTCAACTTATTCTAGAACTAAAAATTGAAAATCAAGCCATATCTATTATTGTTTGCATCCTGCTTAAAGTACAGCTGAGAATATACTGCTAGGATTACTCTTTCAGGAGCAATGAGATAATCTCCTGAGTAAAATGCTGATTTTTTTCTGATGTGTGAATCTGAAAGAGCAGACAGTGGTTTTCTTAGATGGTTAGGATTTGCACTACTGGAAGGCTGTGCCAAGATAGATGAGACCGACCATTGGAGTGGTCTGTCCCTATAGTGTGCCTCCTCCTTTTTGCAAGGCTTTAAGGCATCTGTTTCACTGAATATAGTAGAATAAGAATGTTTTATAAAGGTCAGATGAAGACAATCATTACTGGTTTTTTTCCTTGGTTTGTTTGCTTACTGGGTTTTACTGTATGTCTTTAAAAAGGAATGGTTGGGCAGCAAAGTCAAAAGGCTGCTTATTTGTCTTCCCTGGCTGCTGTAATTCAATCAGATAGAAACTTCTGGAAAGACGGAATTTTGTTTTTTCTGCAAATGTCTGGACTTTTCAGGGCGAGTCTTCTGATGGGCATCTGAAAAATGAGCCAAAGGTTACCATGGGCAAGCAGAGGCTGGGAAACCACAGAAAAGAGAAGGACAGAGGTGACCAGCCAAGTGCATAGAGCAATAAGCAGAACAGAGATTCAGAGTGCATCAGCTGAAGTCTGATGGCACTCAGCTGTTGTCCTGTATTGTTGTAAAAGGCAAAAAGAATGGCGCAAATATTCATCCTGAAAAGACAGAGTAGAAAAAGTAGAGACTGTGCACAAATCTCTCTACTTTCACTCTCTGAGCCAGGAGGTCTGAGATTTTACAATTTAAAAATGTATGTTTGTCTCAGTATTGTAAGAAAACCTTGCTTTATAAGTTTAATGTTCTCCTGGTATTTTGCATTTACTCTCTTAAGAGAAAGCATTCTCAAAATCCTAGCCAATTTCTGATGTAATTTACAAATACTGATGCAAAAAAGATGTTCAAGGAGGAAATGATAGGAAAAATATTGAATGAAATTTGGAAATTAGAAAAAAATGTGATGAAAAAGGGAGACAGAACATATGGCATGAGCAAACCTAAAGTACTCCAGATTGTCTTGTTCACATCTCGAAAAACTGAGAAACCTAATTGGCTCTGAAAGGCCACATTACGTCCTCACACTCTCCTGCATGCATATTAACCATGCAATTTTAGAAAACCACTATGTCACATCATGCCATCATGTTCATCCCACATTCACTATTAGACTGAGTACCTGGGAAGATGAGTGAGAATGATGAACATTACCTTCATCTGACATTTCACAGGGTCAGTGCATTAAGACCATGGTTGAAAACTGGGCAAACAGCAATTCTTTTTCAGTTCAGGCAACCTCAAAAATGAAAAATAAGTATTTTTATTATTTTTCAGTGCTCAGTTTTTGCTATATAAAATAGAAGCACAAAAATAAGTCTTTTTCACTTTGCGTACTGTTAAATGTACAGATACCAAGTTAGATAGTACCATAAATATTTCCATAGGCAAACAACACCAAAAGTTTCTCTCATACACAAGCAATGGTAAACGATCTCAATCCTGTGATTAGAAACTAATTCACAGCCTGTACAATAAAGCTTCTTTGTAAGTTTTCAGCAGACATACAATTTGAATTCCCTTTTCATTTCTCAATCATACTCCTTTTTTATTTTTCCCTCATCCCTCAAAATAAACTCAAATAGTTAAAGAAGCCCTAAGGCATTATACCTTGGTTGAGCTACTTGGCTGCATTTATTTTTTGTCCTCTCATTATTTATAGCACTAGGCTACAAGTACTTGAAGCTGGAATGTCATTATCCGAAAGCTAGTCACAAAAACTCTGATAATACTTCTTAGTTTGAGTTCTAAGACATAGACTCTTATGTGTTATTGTCTGCTGTTTGCAATTGCCTCAAGAAAATGGTTATAGTTCATAGGGTCCCCGTCATAACCTTTCTCTTCCTGTTTATAATAAAGCATAACTAAGGATGATTTTGGAATATTAAAAACTTCAGAGGTAACTAAGCTGTATTGACTGAGCTATAAGGAGAATGGAAGAATTCAGAATCATCATTTTCTTTTTATTGTTTTAATCTTTTCTGCCCTATTGACACAATAAAGGGCTTCATAACAACTGCTATCTGAACTGCTGTGGTGCTCCAAGCTACGCATTAATCTTCAAAGCTGAAGCATTTTGAGTTGTATTTCCAAGAATGATAGTGTGGTATTAGTAAATCAATGGTTCCAGTTATATAAACACCCTTATATAATACTTTTTATTTTTGTCCAAGACAAAGGAACATGGAAAAGTTTTTGTTTGTAATTTTTGTCTTATGCTTCAAGCTTCACCATCATCAGTAAATTGGGATTAAAAAAGATAAGCATCAGATATTTACAGCCTTTTTAAAGTTCTAAAACTGAAATAGCTATCCTTTTATAAATAAAAATTCATGTCATGGTTCAGTACATTTTAATAACTGTTATTTATAAGTGCAGTATAGTATTAGACTATCCATAATTTAGATTCATGCTTTCCTGACAGGAATAGAATTGAAACTAACAATAAAACAACAAAACCCACTACAGGCTGACAGAATAATTTATTGTAATTTTTTTTAAAGCAATAAATATTTTCAATTATTACTCAGATTTTATTAGTAATTAAATATATCATGATTAAATATGGAGAATAAAACAAAAAAAATTTAAGATCTTGGCAGCAGAGAAAAAAAAGATAAAGAAAGGAACGAATAATCAGAACCTAAAAAAGAAAAAAGGATTCTATATGAATGCCATTCAAGAAATTATAGTAAAAAAGAATAGATGACAGAAAAACTAGAGAATCACAGCAATGATGACAAAAAAATGTAAGAATGAAGATTTTGAAATAGCTCAATTTATAGGGTAAATATTCCTGTGAATAAGACATTGCTGTCTTTAAAAACAGGGTTAGAAACTTTGTATTAACAGTGCAAGGACTCAGGACTTTTTTGCTTTTCAGGATTTCCAGAGAATCACAGATTTCTTATAAGCAGGTGACAGCTATTGACCTAATATTAGCTTTTACTTAGCTTTGTGCAATTAGATGTTTCAACATTTATTGTTAGAATACTATGTACACATTTTTGTATATATTATACAATAACTACAGATAATTGTTCTGTGGAGAGTGAGTTTTCTATGGTCTTAGTTTATAAAGGAAGTGATTTCTACAAGTACAGGATATATACTAGTGTTTGAAGGTACATGCCAGAGACCTTAAGGGCTCTAACAATAATTTAGCAGTAATTGCAGAAAAACAGCCTTGTGAGATATGTTAAACTTGGTTTAGGGATGACAACAAAAAAAAGAATTATCTCATACATGTAAAATACTGTGTACAAAAAAAAGAAAAAAAAAATCAGCTTTGTGAGTAAATAAGAAAAGAATGATAAATTAGACCATGTCAGCAAACTTACAAGATGAACTCCAGTTAAGGCCACAAGTGAGGGGAAGGAACCTCACCCATGGATGTCATACTTTCAACAATGATTTCATGACACTGTGGCCATAATTTGGAATGAAGGTCAGCAAAAGGCTAGAGAAAGGGGGAGAAGGTCAGTATATAACAGTCTTACCATTTGTTTCTCTGTTTATTTATATATAATGAGCTGCAGTTAATTTACCCGTAAATGCTCATATCACTGTATCTTCTTGGCATTTTTCTTTGTTTGAGTTTAAAAAAAAAATTGATTGTCTAATAATAACTGTTTGCTGTCTCTGCACATCAGCTGTGTTTCTTTGTCAAAAAAAATTACAAAAATTTTCCTGGGTGTAGTGCAAGAGGAAAAAAGGAGTTCTATCTCTCCAGTGGAACTGCACAAGATGGATTTGATATGTTAGGTATTGCTCTCCTTGAGTCATCTGCCTGAAAAGGACTTGCAAGAATTTTAGGCACAAGTGAAGTTTTTTTCCTCTGTCCTACATGAATGCAAAGGGAAAACAAATTGCTCCTGCTGAGACAAAAAGCATCCTGATAATCTCTTCCATTCCCACTAGAACTTCTGTACAGGTGGTATAAAAAAAAAACCACCAGGTTTAGTTCTTTCTAGTTTGAACTGACCTACAATGATGCCCAGTACACTCACTTGCCTTATAAAAATACCTCATATGCTACAAGAGTCCTTGTGGATATGTCCTTATGGAATATGTGGAATTCTGCCACAATTCCCTCTTTATTTAAGGTATCCTGAACTTCAAAAAAAAAGCCACAAGAAACCATCAAAACCAACCACAACAAAACTCCTCCAAAACGCAGAACACAAACACAAAATAATTTTTTTCTCACAGCTCACAGGTCAAGTTCTATGCATGTTGAAGACAGAAAACACAACCCAGGGAAAAAGATGGGGCTTCAAAGCAATGACAGTGACTAAAATCTTAGTCATCCGCTGTGTTGAAATTGAAATTTTAAAGACAATCCTTAGAGTGGAATCTGGAAACCTAGTTTCATGTATGATTCCTCTAAAGGTGATTCTGCTTCAGAAGTGAAGAGTAACAGACTTCAGCCAAGGTTTGGTGGATGAAAATCAGAAGTCACTGCTTGTTTTGGACACTCTCTAAGACTACTTGCTGCTTTGAGCACTTTAGGCAAGAAAAATGGAAAGCATGGATTTGGAGAGGTTGATGTAATCTACTTAATATGGGCAAGGCTGTGGTGTTCCCAAGTAGTATTGGTTCATAAGCAGTGACTTAGTGGCTTCAGGAAACCATATCTAAGAAGAAAAAACTGAGAATTTGTGTTTAAAACTTCTGGCTATATGACATCTGGAACTCATTTTGGGATCCTCAGTGTGCCTGCCATTGTGAACAATTTATAAAAAGGAACTGCTTTAGATTTTAAAAAGGAAAAAAAAGATAGGGAATCTATATGAAAGAGATTTTTTTAATCTTTATTTCTGTAGCTATAGAATCCTATATGAAAGGATTCTATAGCTACAGAAATAAAGAATAAAAGAGGCATAAATAAGTTTTGCACTGAGAATAAGGCTATATATTGTTAATTGTATCCTTTCTGTCAGATTTGATCAGGAGCATAGTAAGGTATAAGTGGAACTGTGTGAAAGTTAATGAGAATGCATATGTAGAAATGGATCAAAGAATTTAGTAAACTTTAAAAGGAAGTTAGAAGCAGATCCTATGATAAAGACTTAAAATATTTAACCAACCAAAATTAAGACTGACTGAACATATACTTGTCCTTAACAAATACTCAAGAACTTGAATAGTAGGGAGACAGGATTACCATTCAAGTTCAAGGACAAAGTTGTCACAACAACAAATGGATTTAAGTAAATAATGTTGACCAGAAGTGAGAAGGAGATTTATAATTCTAAAAGAGAAGAGCAACCTTGCACTTAAAAACAGAGGGAAAACCACAGCAAAAGTGAATTTAGCTACCCTATGAAATAGATTTAAGTTTATATGACAAAATTTCATTTAGGCACTATGCTCTGTTTTAGATGCTCCCTTTCAAATATTTGTACTGTATTCCTAAATAAAAAAATCCATTTGAATATATATGTTGATTTCAAATGTGTCACACTTATAAAATATCTAGATTGCTTCCTTTTTTTTTCTGTCAATCACTCTTTTACCCTACTTTAGACAGCACTTAACTGATTCCATATTTTTCAAGGTTTACTGCTCAGCTTAAAAGAACGTTTTACTGTATTTGAGCTTATGTGTCACCTTAAAAGCAGGTACTATATGGATAATTAGCAAAAGTTCTCATTAGGTATGTGTAAATGAAGTAAATGTACTTGGTCTATTGATCTGATTATCTGTAAATTTATAAGAATATTTATACCAGCATTTATAAAAAATAAAAACTTGCCTCAAGATGTGTTTAGGGAAAAAGTGTCAGCTGGAATTCACCTCAATATTTTTACTGGAATTTAAAAAAACACTCTGCACTCAGAAGATATCTCTTGTTTTCCTCTACAAAACTAAGATACCCAATTTTCTTGTAAGTAGATTGTTTGGATATACATACTGATAGCTTTCCTTCACTGAGATGTGTTGTCTATGTGACTGTCACACTGTCAGTATGCACTGGTTAGTACTATTGGAAAACATCTGTGTGTGCTGTCCTTCCTGGTGCTCCCTCCTTGAGGGTTAGCAATAAACACAGGGCAAAGCTGTTGTCCCTTCTTTTCAGTTCCTCTTAAAACATTCAGCAAATTAGGTGAGACTTTGAGAGAAAGAGAGAGATGGAAGGGAGTATTGTGGGTGACTGAGAAGAGGAGGAACTAACAATTACCTGGAGGAGGACTCTTAGAGTTCTTAATTGAACAAAGATTGAAGGATGACTCCCAAAGGCAGCATGATCACAGAATGCATCAGCAAGTGCATAATGCTTAGTGTAAGTGTGAACAGAGCTCCAGGTGGCCTCTGCACCTGCCAAGGGTGCAATGTTCCACAGAGAAGCCGCTGTCACCGCTTATAATGGCCAAATGAGCCCTTGCAAAGAAGGGAGGTTCTCTGCCAGCAGTTTGATAGCATTCATTTGCATGTTATGATAACCAGGATGGTAATTTTTGTGAGGACCCTGTCATCCCCTGAGGTCTTTCAGCCTTTACACAAGGACATTGAGAAACCTTTGGAAGGAGGTTTCCCAGTGTAAAAGAACAGTGAGAATTTATACTCTAGTGTGCAGAGAATTGTATTTACTGAGAAATCATGAGACTCAGGAGAGGCATGGCAGTCAGAAAACTCCTCTGGTAAAGCCTTGAAAAGCCCGTTAAGTGTTACTTTTTCCTTCTGGAAACAACACAAGGGGAATTAGCCTTAAGACCCTGTATCTGATCTAAGCTTTCCTGTAGAAATCATAGCTACTGAAAATTCTTTTGATAGATAAATGGAAAGATATAAAATCTAAGGTTAGCAGAGCCTGCACTTTTGAACTGAAAGAGCCCATTGATATCATACTGGAAATCAGATCTTTACTGTAGGTAAAGCCTATTGGAACTTTCAAAAATTTCTCCTGGGGAGTGAGAAGGCTGATTAATCTCTTACCTGAAGACATAAAACCACAATGACTGCTAAATTGGCTGTAATAGAAAAAAATTACAGGTTGCACATCTTTAGTTTTGAACTGGGAAATTCACTGAGGCTGGGAAACATGACTTACGACAGTACCAGTATGCAACTATTTAATGTGGCAAGTAGATGTACTTAAATTTCTTCTACTGTCTATAAGAGTGTTCTTCTCTAGAGAACAGACATGCTCTAAGACAAATTCATCCAGTATTTCACTCTGAGACAAACTAACTTTTTCTCATGAGAAAGTGGTCTTGAGAAAGACAAAGCCAGGGTGACAGAGAGGTGGTATCTTAAATGCAACAAAAAAAAAAGGCAAAATCCTTGCCTATGGTAACCATAACTCAGTCACCAGAAATTTTAAATTGGGATGTTTAATGTAAATTAATTTAACACTTAGTCTTGAAAGAGGCTGGGATGAGAAATTTGATAGTGACTCCAAGGGAGGCAACAATTAAGCATTTCACCATACCTTCAAAATATTGTCATAATTCCATCAGCCTTGTCTCCCAGATGATTCATGAAAAGACAGGCCTTCCAGGTAGAGGGCCTACCTGGAAAATAATTAGTGTGTAAAATAAATAGTGTCTGTGTGGACATGAATAAAGCAAATTTAAAGATTTCAAGATGTCCATCAAATGTTTGTGGGATGTAGTTCATGTCAGTACACACACTAAACATGACCCTTGCCCTTGGAACTGCAATTCCTCAGAGATATCTCTGGCCACACCCATGTGCTTTTTCAGGACTGCTCTCATCATTATGGACCTAGCTGTGATATCTAAAGCAGCAGATCCTACATACAATTTTCTCAACCAGAATATTTCTATTATATATATTATATATAAAATTACTTATATTTTCTAGTTGTTCTAGTTGTTCTGGGAAAAAATTCACACATTAAATTACATCACATATTTAACTAGCAGTCTTCCAGATTATGACACACAATCCTAGATTCTGTATTATCATCAGTGAAGGGAAAAAAGGTCAAAGCCTCACAGCTAACTTATCTCCCATTTGGATGATATGCTTCTAATAATTATAATCAGGAGTAGAATCATGCCATCTTTCTCTCACTGCACAGTGGAACAGAATAGTAAATTAATTTTTATTTCTTTCTGCAGGGCAGAATGGTTTCAATGCACTTAGGGTGAGTCTACATTTCAGATCAACAGCATGCTTTCAGTAAAAATGTCTGAATTTTTGTGACAATCTCCAGCACTGGACAATGAGGGATGCACTGTAGCAATACTGATCATAAAACAGAAAAATACTAGCTTAATACAGGTTGAATAAAAAACACCTCCTTAGAAAACAGGGGACAAAAAAAAGCACTATGAATAATTAATTTTTTTTTTTTTTTAAATCATGGATGTAATTTGTCAAATCTGAAGACATTTGTTCACTGCTAGTGAATGTATATAGATGAAAGCAGGGAAATGAGAATATATTGACTCACAATGGCAAGTAACAATAGCAGAACTACTCTTTCAGTAGTTGCTGTGGTGCAGTGCATTATGAAGGCAACAACAGCTGTTTCTGAATGAGTGTTCATTAAAAATATATGTACAAACTTCCATTTTCACCCAATGGGTGCGATTGAGTGGAGAAGAGCTGATACCTCCCCCAACAGCTGATATATACTTCTATCTTCCCCATAAACTGTCCATGCCTTCCTTGTCTTCAAGCATTCACAAGTGCAAGAAGTTGTAAGTTTTACAAAATATTAATTCTACCATTGGAAAACAGATGCAGTATGCTGGACTAGGGACAGAAGTAAAACACTAACCTGTAATCACCACAAAATATCCAGCAGTTTTTATTTGCACTGCTGGCATTGAGCAGACCTAGACTGAAAATGTATTCTTAACTACTGACAATAGTTTTGACTTTAACTAATTAAGAATACTTTCACATTTCTTCTAATTTATCATTTGCATTGTCCACAAACTCATTTTGTAAATTTCCTAGAGTATTCAGAAAGTTACTAGCTATCCAAATAGCAAACAAACATGAAACAAGTCAACTTCACATTTTCATGCATCAATAGACATAAAAAACCTTCCTGTCTCTGCACAACATAAGGGCATACTGTGAGCAGCCTTATGTGAGCAGTAAATGTCAACTGGGGGATCTTTTACTAAATAACTAAAGCCACTTTATCTGTCCAGGAAATTGCAGAGGCTATTTTGTGAGGTAAGGTATGCCCCACAGGTTCAGAAAGACAAAATGCAGGAACTTGTTGTACAGAAGTATTTATTTCTGTGTTAATTTGCTGGTTTTATTTTAGGGAAGCTATGATGAAGACTGAGAACTCTAAGACAAATAAAAATATCATGGAAAAAATTGTTTGATATAGAATTTCAGAGTTGAGTCAGAATTCACTTGTTTGATTCAACATGCCAGATAAATTGAATGTAAAACAAAATACTGCATTTGCTAAAATAAATACTCATTAAAATGAATATAACTATAGATAGCTACAGTGCTTAGAGAAATAAATAAAGCTCAAACTGAAATAAATGTATCACATTGGAAAAAGCATGCAACTTTTACAGAACATGATAAAATGAACACTGCACCATTTAAAACTGATTGACAGGTAATGAACTATAAAATCTATCTCGAAATGGAAATGGCAGAGGAAGAATAGCACAAGGCATCAAAGCAATAGTCACAAAGATGAAAGATGGGAAAATTTCTGAGACAACAGCCCACTGAAATTAAGCAAATTAAAGAATGATGACAAATCTTTGTGTTCTGATTGAATTAACCAGTTGCTGAGAGACAGAACAGCATTGTAATTTAACAGGACTCTTAAATGGTTTCTCCTGCTTCTAGCAAACACCCTCTACAGCTGAAAATTGACACCAGTAAACCACAAAACCCATTCTTTCATATTCAGCCTTTCCTTGATTGTAGCTACATATCTTTACCATGTTATCAGTTTACTATTCAAGTATCAATATGGCAAGTGCTTAATGAAGCAAACATCAGTTTGTTCGGGACTTTCAATCCAGGACTAATTTGCTTTGCACCTGTTTTCAATTTGTTTCAAAGCAAATCTTCCAGTCTATTTGATAAGCAAAATTCAGATAGTAATATCCACTTGTAACATTTTCCAGGAATCCAGAATGTTTTTCTGGTTTCCTTTTCCCTAAGGGTTCCTATGGTTCCTTTCCTGAAGGAACATCACCTTTCAATATTTGTAGTTTGCATTCAGTGGACTGAAATCCAAAGCACCAGTCTCATTAGCAGCCCCTAGCTAATCTACAGAATATATCACTTTGAAAATGTTTTCCAATAAACACAGTGATAAGAACTCATTAAAATCATGACAAATTTTGTTACTTAAAATTGATTTGTACTTGGCTAAAAGTCTGAAGATTACATTCCAAACCATTCATTTTATTGCAACTCTGCATTAAATCAAACAAGGAGCCACTTTTTTGTTTGTTTGTTGTTTTTTCCATCTAAGCAGGAAAAATATCAACTTTAGAAAAGACCTACCTTCAAGAAAGTCAAGGAATATATTTCAAAATTGATCAGTTCTTTAGGCATGTTCTCAAAACATCTAATCTGCACGCAAGTACATTTTTATGTGAACAATTCTACATCCTAATATACTGCCTCTAGAGACAGTCAATAAGCAAAGAGGAATTTTCCTGAAGTCTTAGCAACAATTGAAAGAATATGAAATATGATACTCTAGCTGTTATATTAGAAGACTTTGATTTCAAAATTTCAGTAACTTCGATACTATTAGCCAGAAAGTTCTATTAGGTTGGATGTTCATAATCTTCATACTAGTTAGTAATTTAATTTTTTTGTTTAAATGGGTTTTAAAAATGTAATTTGTTCTTTCTTAGAAGTCATCAATAGACAGCCACTATTCTTTTAGGGATGTACTATACAACTCCCAGGATTTGTCTCTGTTCACGAATATGCTCTTTCGCCCTTAAGTTAAATCCTTATCGTAAATTAATAGAGAAATGTAGGTGCTCTGTATCTTCTTAGCACGGTCTAAAAGTCTCACGCAAATAGGTTCACTGACAATTTCAACTTATCAATCATCAAGATAGCTTTTTTAATCATAACCCTGGTGAATCGTTGCCTCTTATATCTCTCTATTTTCTGTGAAGGATTTTTAATGTTCTGTTCTTCAGCTTCATGAAGAAGTAAATTTTAAATACCAAAGACTATGATACTCCTTCAAGAGGCACTCCAGATAGCACCTGAAGATAACAGATTTCCAGTTTTCCTGGCCCTTTTCCCTCTGCATGGTATGTGGGTAGCATGAAAAGGAGCTGACTACCCTCATTATTAAGCTCCCCCTCTTTATTTTTGAAATCCTGAAATTGTGAAACCACCTGGCTATAATTCATCTCTGAATCAGATGTCATGGTATTTTCTTTATTTCAATTTTACATTTATCAATCAACTCAGTGTGATTGCATTTTATGTCATTCTGAGAGCATTTCCCGATTTCCATTCATCCTGCACACATTTAATGCTTTTAATGTTAAGCTTATGATAATTTTTGCACAAGTTTAAAGTTCAAACTAATCTCTACTGTGTTTAAATTATTTCAGAAAAGTAGTTATTTTGAATAATATATACTTCAAATAAAAAAAATACATTTTCTTCATAGTGTCTGCTTCAGTGTCAGTCATACTAATTTTTCTTTGAAGAATTTTACTGTATTTCAACTCAGATTATAAAGAGGGGAGTACATTTTCTTGAAGAATAGGACACGACTGCAAGAATGCTGAGAAAGAGTAAAATCCATCTTCCTGTCACTATGCAAGGGGTTATTTTTAACTACCTATGGTTTTTGCCTAGTCATTAATAGCCTGAAAATACATGTGTCAAACAAACCACTGAATAAGGAGGAATGAAATGGAACAGATCTATTAAAAAGGTATAGTGAAGTGTGTTCACCACTCTAGTGCACTGAGAAAATTTAGTTTGAATTAGTTTTACTACACTGTTGTATTGGAATACTAAACACAAGACTGTAGGCAAAAAAGTAACTGAATAATGCACTGGGAAAAATTGCAGATCTATATGGACAGATCTCCATCTTGAAAACTCTACTCAGAATAATAATAACAGGATCTTCAGCTGCTAAAATATGCAGATAGAAACATTTCATCAATTACTGAAGAAATAAAATGGTTTGTATCACCATGTGAAATGTAAATCCCTGAAGCTTCCGTGTAACAAGAACTTCACAGTTAGATACAGATCTAAGAATACTATCAAGAAATGTCAAAATTTGGAAAAGCTAAAGTGTTCCTTCAGTGATACAATATTTTAAGGCAGTGTGTACAGGGGTTTTGTTCAGGAGTAACTTTGTCAAGGACAAAACATAGTATATGTCTGATTAGTATAGGAAATTTATAACACAATACTCCAGGAAATCTGAAACATTTAAACTACTTCTAAAAGAAAAAGACAGGTATTAAACATATATACATAGCCACACAGCCAAACTACATTTTGATTTTGTACTCTCCAATATGCAAGCTGAAATTCATCCTAAAGGAGTCACTATAAGAACATTATACTATCTAAACACTAAGTTATATAAATTTCAGAAAAAGAAAAAAAAGTCAAATTGGTACAGAAGTGATAGCAAAGATATCTAAAAATGGTATTTTGCACATACTAAGTCTGAGATAGAGTGTGATATGGAACTGAACTGAGATATGCTACATGGAAATTCAGTATTTTTTTTTTTTTTTAACAAGCTTGTCATGGTTTGATGCTGGCACAATGCCAGTGCCCCCATGAAAATACATTCTCCCTGGTGTCTGCTGTGAGATGTGACCAGGAATAAGCAAAGCAGGCCCCTACTCAGAAATAAAGAAAACTTTATTAACTAACCTACAACTCTATGTAAAAAGAAACACACAGAGAGAATGAAAACCTTCCAAATACATTTCCTCCTCCCCCCACCAAATTTCCAATACATCCATCCCTCAGATCATCAACTCTCAGTCCATCACCACCCTTTAGATAATCAATTCTCAGTTCATCGAGGAGTGAGGAGTCCCTCTTGTGCCATAGGCTTCCCCTGGAAACACCGTTGAGACCTTGTGTGTTTCCGGTCACACGAGGCACCGCCCGGAAATCATTTGCCATCATGACATCTTCCTTCCATGTCCAGCGCTCTCACCACTGTGCATGGACCAGAGCTGCTTCTACAGTTTCCCTTTTAAGGATGCTTTGCCCAGTTCCAAAAAGAGCACAGTCTCTCACTTTCGGGACACCTGTCCCCCCCAGATTTCACCCCCTGGAGCCGAGGGGTCTCAAGAACAGAGATCTTCTCCTGCACTGAAGATCGAGGGCACCACCATCACCCTCCTCACCTGTTGTCTCTGTTCACAAACTCCTTCATGTAACAACATCACTGCACTCCCTCGGCTCCAAGCCATTGCCTCCCCCTAAATGCAGTCTCTGTGTCACAGGGAAAAAAAAAAGCTTCTGTCCATAGCTATACAAGAAAAGTCCAGCCAAAAGCCACTCCATCACTTCCTCCCACCTAGGATTCTTCTCCACTTCTCTCGTGGCCCATTTCCTCTTATCTCATCTCTATCTCTCTTCTCATTCAGCTCCAGGAGGATTAGCATTTGTAAGGTTTCCATCATCCAAGAAGAGGGTTAAAAATCTCAGTCTCTGCCTGTCCAGAACTCCCACACTGTCCTGCCAGGCACCTTCTCACCGCACACGCCCCCTTCCACCCTCAGGGCCAGGCCTACCTCACCCGGCCGCATGTCTTACCCTCTCTCGCACGGCCGGCAGCTGGGCCCGGGGAGGTCTGACCTGTTTCCCCACCATAGCCCAAGAGAAAGGTTTCCTGGGAGTTCTCTGCTTTTAACCCCTGTGTTCTCAGAGGCGATTCCATGTCCCCAGTGGCCACATCAGGTGCCAATATTCAAATCTGAGAACCCATTGGTTTGACCACAGCATCCCAAAAACTCACTTCCGCTCAAACCACGACAGCTTTTTAAAAAGAAAAGGAACAAAATTAAGTCTCGCTTATTCATCCAATTTTAACAAAGAAACTCAAGGTACAGTGTTAAGATGGCACCTAAAATGCCAATTATTTGGGCTTTTCAATCAGAAATTGACAAAGATTTTGTTCAAGGAAGAAAGAAAGAAAGAAAGAAGATGAACTTCAGACTTTAATATAGGGATAATGGAATGGTAAAAAAAGAAGCTCTGATTTCCTATTGTTACAGCATCAGTCATTAACTACTAGAAAATTACCTGAACAGCATCACATAGGGAGCATGAGATGCAGCAGATGTAGAGAAATAGTGCTTTATATATTCTTAAATTTGTATGATTTATAAATAATGGCCTCTGAGATTAATATTTTCTCACAGTTAATGGCTTTGGGGCAAACTCCTCTGGATTGTTATTAATTGTCAAGAAATGCTGACCTCAGAGGTCATTCTTATGAAAGTGCTGCATAATGCATATAATAGTTATGTAAATGCTGCGTATCACCACAATAAATATTCAAATGAGGTGCTTACAGAATGATTATAGGTTATTCTTGAGCAAATGCTTTGGCTGGATGTGGGAGGTGGGCAAAGGGAGGGTGTGTGAACACTCACACTCAATGGCAACCAAGCCTAAATGTTTTTATTCTCTGATAAGATGGATCTGGGTTTAAGGTTTGGTACTGTCAAAGATAAAGGCTACTGAGACTGTAGAATAAATTCCAATTTGGAGCTCTGCCCTTTATGGTATTTGGCTGTAGTCGGAGGAATTTTGCATTGCCCTGCAAAATAAATAGAATCCACTGCCAAATATTCTCAATGTGTCACAAGGGTACATGTCCAGAATTAGAGCATTCTGTCTCACTCATCCTCCTTAGATGTGGATGGCTAGTTCAGACACCTCCCTTAGGAGCATAACCATTATTTTCTCTAGTGAAAGCTATGCATCACCAACAAGTATCCCTGAATTGTAATCATTGAGCCTCCTTGAGTTTGCCAGTCAGACATTGATGGAGGAGGAAGTTTTCCCTCATGAATTTAGACAGCAGAGAAAGAGGTTGCTATCAAGTGTGTCTACTCTGAATTCAGAGTTCTGAATGTCCACTTTTTGCACAATATTAGCCACTAAATATAGAGAACACATGTAGGAAATCAGTGTTCATGGATCATTTCCTTCCAAAATATGAGAGGAATTCAAATTACTTTATCCTCTTCCCAAGTATCCTGTGATGGTGTTCACAGGGGTCTCAGGTTGACGGAAGAGACGAGGATTTGACTCCATGTTTCAGAAGGCTTGATTTATTATTTTATGATATATATTACATTAAAACTACACTAAAAGAATAGAAGAAAAGGTTTCATCACAGAAGGCTAGCTAAGCTAAGAATAGAATCAGAAAGAATGGTAACAATGGCAGCTGTCCCGGACTCTGTCCGAGCCAGCTGGGCTGTGATTGGCCATTAATTATAAACATCCAAGATGGGCCAATCAAAGATCCACCTGTTGCATTCCACAGCAGCAGATAACCACTGTTTACATTTTGTTCCTGAGGCCTCTCGGCTTCGCAGGAGGAAAAAATCCTAAGGAAAGGATTTTCATGAAAAGATGTCTGCGACAGTATCCTACCTTCTAGATTATAACATAGACAGGACTACAGTTGCTGTCCACAATTCCTATGGAAGCAGGAATGTACTTTCTGGATAGGCAAAACCCTCAAGAAACAAGTCTCTAGAATTCAAATATCCAACTCTTCAAGCTTTTAGGTGGAACATTACTCATGAAAAGAAATGGGTGTTTATCTGAACCACAACCCAGGTTCTGTTTTGGTTTCTATGTTGGATCAAGCACTAAATAAAAAAGGAAATGCTTGGAAAGATCTCCCTATCTCAAAATCTACATTGTTTAGATGCTACTTCTGCGAAGAAAAACCCTCTCTAAGATGTTGGATGTCTGCACATAATTTATCTGAAATGCAATGAAGTTTGAGCTACAACAACATCACTAACCTCTTACAATGATGCACTTCTGTAAAACATTAGACACTACTAAACACCACAACTGGATCACTGCATAGGATTAATTAGAAAACAACTGAATATCCAGTCCTTCATCATTAGGGTGAAAATATCCAAGTCACAAAATTACTTTGGTAGAGGCACTACAAACCTGTTTTATGCATCAAATAACCCACTTCTAGATAACTTAGGGCCAGCTGTCCCAGCTGTGTGCCCTCCTAGCTCCTTGTGCACCCCCAGGCTCCTCACCAGTGGGGTGATGTGAGAGGCAGAAAAGGCCTCTACTCTGTGTGAGAACTTTTCAACAATAGCTAAAACATCCCTGTGACATCAATGCCATATTCATCAAAAATCCAAAACACAGCCCCATACTAGCTACTATGAAGATTAACTCTTAATCAGCCAAAATCATCGTATTGTCATGGATTTCAAAATTTATCCACAGTACACACATTAAGAGGGATCAGCCTTAATTACTAGGTTAATTTGCTTTGTCAAAGTGAAATTACCCAAACTTTAATTGGATCAAGCAAGACCTATATTGATCTTGTTTGAGTTTCACAAAATAAAATAGGAAAATAAATGCATTTTTATTTAAACATTTTTGAACTAAAATAAGATTACAAACTCAGCATGATGTGTTTAATTGTTACGAATGTAAATCCTTGTAACACTGCCAAAAATTAATAACCTTATTCATTATTTTATAATTATTGTGTACTGTGCTGAAATACATAAACAGCATGAATACGACATGAAACACATCAATGGGGATATCTCATTCCTAAAACCAACCTAGTACTGTTTTGTTTGAAAGATGAAGTTGTCTGCAAGAGCATAGCCCATTGATTTATCTCTGGAATTGCAAATCATGTTTCACAGAGCAAGAGTCACTCCATGAAAAAAGGAGTAACAGCATTCTTCCCTTTCCTTCTGACAAATAATTTTCTGCAGCACCATAATTTTAAATGCATCATTGGAAATGATGTTTGATTGTCCCTTAAAATTCACCTCTCACAAAAAAATAATTTAGGAGAAAATAGGACTGGTGTTCTATCTAGCTAAACAATCTTGTGATTTTTGTGAAGACAGATTACTAAATCCAGAAGTGAATAAAATAGTTCAACTAGACAAAAAGCCTTGAATTGCCACCAAGAAAACTGTGAGGACAAGGAAGAGTCAGTGCCTAGAGGAGCTGCCTACAAGAAATATCGAGGAGGTATGTGACTCTAGTAATATGGAACCCTTGCAATATAATGGTAACAGAACTCTTGCACTGTAATGAGAACATGTTACAAGTAGTAAGAGCTAAGCTAGTTAACTAATTTTAGCTAACTAAGCTAAAATGCTATTTAATTTAAGACAGTAAAATCTACCTCTACAGGCGTCTCAGCTCCCTGCCTTAAAAAGTTGCCATCAAGGCTTTCATAAAACCTTCTGAGAAGCTCATGCTCTGGCAGATTTTCTCTAGGGCTGAAGTAAAACTGAAACACACATTTGACTGAAATGAGAATTTTGACGTTGGCTGGTGATATGGTTTTAGACCTCAGTCAGTACCTGTGAGTGCATGAAAAAGAGGGGTAGATAGACCAGACAATTCTGGTAAAATCTTGATGCTGAACACATGCAAGGATAGTGGAACAAGACTGCCACGTAAAGAATGCGTCACACAACCCTGTAACTTTTTTACAGACTGATATCATCACTATATTAGGTATATTTAATAATTCTTTATTTTTCAAAATTCCATTTTCTGCCAAAACCCCTGGAAATGGTAATAAATATTTTACTGTATGACGCATGCTGTCTGGAACAAATTTTAATGAATTATATCTTAATGCTGCAATTCAAGAACTAAAGTTGTGATTAATAGAATTTCATTTTAACAAAGGAAAAAGGGGTCTATAAGAAAAGAAAATATTTGTAATTACAATAACAGTGGCATGATAATGATATTGTATCATCAAACATTTTCTGATAATAGAAATACATGGAAAATATGATTTATAGAAATAGTGCTGAACCACTGGCTTTTGAAAATCCATACTTGATGCAGTAAACAATAACAAATGTCTTACTATTGTCACTGCAATAAAAAGGGGGAACAAATATCTGCACTAAGTACATAGAAGGTCACCTTGTTAAACAAAATCCAAATTTTTAGGGCATAACTGAACTACACATTAATTATTTCAAGAATATCAAATATTTAATGTTTAAAACTTTTTTTTTGTTTTCAGCATGAAAACCCAAACCACTAAACCTGATTGTTTACACCTTTGTGTCATTCAGCCAATGAACCAAAAAAATCAATTAGTTGCACAGCCTTGTTTTGATAGTACTTTTCTTACTTGACTAGTCTCAGGGAGAGTAAACAGCATAATGATCCAAAGAGTATTCTACTATCAAAGCCAAATAAAAGTTCTCAAACTAAATGCATTAACATATACAGAGAGCCCTTACTTCTGACTGATATCTTCTGAAGATAGTTATTTATATGTGTATGACTGTGGGTCAACTGTAATTAATTTTCTTTTCATCACTTCTAGATTCTTTGCAAAGTTCAAACACAAATCAAACTATATTCAATCTTCAGCTTGGAGAAATAACATGGATTACATTTCAAGAACTTCAATCAAGTATCCATACAATTTATTTGTTGTACTGAAGAAAACTAGAGGCATAGAAGTGATATTTGAGGTATTTTATAATTTAGATCTGAAAGACTTTTCTCAGGTGGGAAGTGTGACTTCAGAACTGTGCAAGACATCCTTGAGGATTAGTTAGTTGTCACCTGAGTAGAAGTGCTTCTCTAATGAATCCTGGTTTACTCTTTTCCTTTGGGATTTGGTATCAATCCTATTGCTGTGAGGGAGTTTGGGGCAGAGTACACACACAAAGGCACACTCTTTGAGTCCTAAATTACTTAGCCTATAAATAATTTAACACTAATTTACTTAATACCAAAAGATAGCACTTTTAATTTTACTAGTGAATCTGCAGTAATAAAATGCGTTTGATAACAAATTAAAAACAAGGAGGGTTTTTTTAATCTACCCAAGGTGACAGAGATCCTGCTACAAATAAGTAGCAACATTGCTTTTACAATCATTAGAAAAATTAAGGATCAAGAACTAGACTTACTACACTAGAGTTTACCAACTATGAGGCAGGTATTTGTATATTGCTCAAATTAGTATTCACGTGAAATAATTGTAGAACAAATTTTGTATTTTAAAGAACCATAAAGAAGATCACAAAGACTTCCTTTTAAGTTTAACCATAGACTGTGTAACCATTTTTCTTAAGAACAAGACATGAGTAACTACTTTGGCCTTAACAGAGGGTAACAATAACTGAAGATAATTTTTACTCCCTCCTAGAGTACAATGCTAAATCAAACCAGTGTATTTTTTTTCATATTAATAAACATAGCTCAGAATCACTGTAAACATGTGCTGAACATGAAATGCATGTAAACAGCTATTCCATTAGTGAAGCAGGTCAAAGGCAGAACCATTTTTGTCTCTAGCTAAGCTGTTCAGTCACAATGCCCACTCATCATTAGCATATCAGTTTCTGATACCTTAAGGTCCTGACTCTGTTTCTATGCAGCTGAGCTCAATGCTTGGTGAAGAAAATCAAACTCTAAGATTTTTCATAGGTATTTAGCACTAATTTTACCCATTGGACAATATTAAAGCAATACATACACCAAACACCATACTCATGGATGGTGTAAATAAGCATCATCCTTTCCCCTGTTGTTCTATAAAAGAACCAACAATCCTATAAGCCTAAAGTTACATTTACTAACAAACCTCTGATTTTCTGAGAAAGAAAAAGTTCTTGAAACCACATATGTATGTATATATACAGATATACACGTACATGCAAACAGACATAAATTGGTTTTGCAGTACCATATGACTACTAAGGTCTCCAAGAGGGTACCTGTTGGTAATTTTTGGGGGAAAAAAATGATTCTTTTCTGTGCTCTGTGAGAAACCTCCTGTTCATGGCCTTTTTTTAAAATATATTAATTTGTATTAAAAAGTATCATTATTTTTTGAGATTCTTACAAATATTTACATCAGATTGCACTCAGTCAGAGGATTTTTCATCTTTCCACTTTTCTTCTCCTTTTTACTTCTCCAGTCTAAGGCAGAAATCTTGACATAACAAGGTAAATGATTTTTTAGTAAGTTGACTAAAAAAATTGATACCATGCTCAATGCCTCATTTATTCAGATCCTGCAGAACTTTGAGCACATACCATCACCAGAATTAAAGACCACTTGCTGACTCATTCTGGAAATTACACAGTAACTTCAGTAAAGTGAATAAAAGCAACACACTTTAATTTTTTTTTCTTGAAAAATGCACATGGTGGCTGTTAACTCCATACCATAACTTCTTCTCAGAATTAACACACAGATTTTAAGTACTTTAGATTATTTAACAAAATATGTCATAAAGAAGACTGTTGCCATCTTGCATTTTCAATTTTCCTGAAAGATTGGCATCATAAGCATCAGGACACAGGGAGTTTGTTGTCAAAAACAGACTCAGGCTTTTAAATTATTGCTAAGCCCATATTTTGAGCTTCAACACAGAACATTTATCAAATCATCATGCAGCATGACTTTTCCCAGCAGAAATCTTTAACACGATTAAAATTATAAATAATCCAATAAAGAAAAAAAAATTCAACCCAATGCATGTTTCTCTCCCAGTTGATATTTTTGCCTTGTGATCTACATTTTGCAAACATAGGTTTGTTAAACTTGCCAAGTGATGGATGAATTACTCAACATCTTTAATGCACATATGGCCGAAGAGATGAAAAATGAAGAGGTGAAAGCATTTGATTTTAAAACATGAATATTTACAACAATCACTATTTGAATGTAATGAATTTTAATTTAGAACTTCCTACACTGAGCACAATATGCTATCCTTTACCCAAGCTTGTCATTCTTTTTTAAAAATGATCTTTTAAACCAATCAAAAAAGTTGTGAAAAATCTAAGATTAACGATATTATCACTCACATTTCTTTAATTTGTTTTCTTTAAATTTGGGAAATATCCTTGCAGTTAGCATTTTTAAAATTTAATTAATGTATACCCATTTATTTATATGAGTTGCACTGTTTAAAGGATCCTGCTTTGTATACATTTAAAAAGTTACCATTGAGGATAAAACTGTCACCTCATAATCACATTGTTTCTATAATAGAAGTATTCTCTTATACTTCAATGCAGTCAATGAAAAATATTGCCAGACATCCCAAATTAATGCCTTCTTTTACTTTGCCTCATTTTAAACAAAACACAGACTAGGTCAAGTAAATAATTCAAATGTTTGAGGAGCTTCCGAGCAGATAGGGCAGGCAAAGCTCAAGAAAAGTTACAAAGCTTCTTTCTGTGCTGTCACTTGGAGTTACTCACTGGACTTAGTCATCACCACTTTGCATTCAAAATAACTTCAGAAGCAGCCCATATTTTTCATTGCAAAGTAGAAAGATGGGAAAGGTTTCCAGAGTTGTTGGGTTTTGTAATATTGAAGTTCTAGGTGTGCCAGCAGGAGCCACAAGTACTGATTTACAAATGTGCCACCAAGACTGGCCAAGACTTTTGGGATTTACCTGCTTTGTGCTGTTAGCTGTGTGCAGGCTGGAGGTGGCACTTGTTTCTCCTGTCCTCTCCTTGCCTCAGCCTCCCATCCCTGAAAAGGTGCATTTTCAGTTTTAATGATCCCTTGCTCTCCTGGCACTGCTCAGCCTGCTTTCCTCACCACCACAAGAGGCCCCTCTCACACCACAGCCATGCTGACCCATCACAGCACCCAATACACCCTTGTCTTGGCCTTGGTTGTATCTATGGGACAGGTACAGCCTGTCTCAATGTCACTGGAGGTTCCTCAACACTGGCAAATAATTAATCTGAAGTTACTTTTGTGTACAATTGTTAATTACTACCAAACATACAACTAGTAACTGGCTGGTAAATTCAGGTCAGTGATTGCATTATTATTGTTATTATTATTCACACTTGAAGGTAACTGATCATGTGAAGACAGTCAACCATGCCCTCAGGCAAGAGATCAAATGCAGAAAAAGGGAAGGTGCTGCCATATTGAAACAGTTTGCACTTCAGCACTGTCACTAGTGTGTTCTAGAAACCTTCGTATATAGGAGATTTGAAAAAGATTCATAGCATTGTACAAGTGTGTGATGTGGGAAAAGGAAAATGAAAATAATTCTTTCTGTTAAATATTTCTCTGTGGTAAATTTTAAAAGGGTTTGCAGCAAACTTATGTGGTCTTTGCAAGGCAGATTTTTTTTTTTTTTAGATTTCTTTTACCACAGAGCTTGGGACCTCTCCAAGATTTATTTGTGCAGTCTACCAGAGTCTACATGTCCCTAGACAAGGACTACCATCTGTCCTTCACTGCATTCAAAAGTTACCCTGGTGGATTAACCTTGTCTGGCTGTCAAGCGTCTCCCAGGCTGCTCTTGCATACCTCCTCAATGGGACTAGAGATTAAAAACCCACATGTGGGTCAAGATAAAGGAAGTTTAATGGAAAGCGGGGGGAGGGAGGGAGGGAGGGAAGAAAAGTCTGAAGCAAAGCAAAACCAAAGGAGATTTATTCTCTACTTCCTCTCAGGCAGCAATGTCTAGCCAGTTCCTAGGAGGTAGGTTCTCAGTATGCATAGTGTTTACTTTGGAAGACAGAGAGGGTATTTCCTTTGCATATCCAGTTTAGCACACAGTGATACCAAGAGGAGCTGTGCTTCACTAGGAGCCTCTTCTGAAGTGGCTTTAACTCCCTCATAATGTGCTAGTATTTCTTTTCTGTTAGGGTAGTGGGCTTCAAAATAGTCCTGCCTGATACTGAAGGAATTGAAAACACATCTTGCGTACCTATTCTTTTGACAAAATGCCATAGTGCCCTGAAGTCCCTTTTGATTTTCCTATGGCTTCTTCTTTCAATCTCATCACTACCAACTTGGATAACTAATAGAGAGTAATAGTCAGAGGGCCATATCAGATCAGAGAGTTTCCTAATTAAGTCCCATCCCAAGGCCCCAGGGAGGCAGGAAACTTTCCTGTGGATGTGTCCTGTTGGTATGTTGTGCCCCTCAGAAGGGAGTTGCCTATGATGATTACCATTCTTTTTTGCTTTGGAAAGCTAGTTGCAACACATGAGGTTGGCTAACTCACCCTAGGCAACCTCCAAGATGGTCCTTCTCCTACCTTATCATTTTCCTGGCTTCCAGTTTCCAGAGCCTCATATCTTTTCCATAGGGGAAACCAGTGTGGGAAGGGAGACCAACAGGGGATTTGTCTGCTACCCCAAGCAGGGACCTGCCTCCACTCTTCCCTGTCTCTTAGGTCCCCTCCTGCCTGTGAGCTAGAGCATAGGGGATCCTCTTCTTCCTGAGGTGCAGTGGGCTGCTACCCTGCCTCAGGGCTGGTACAGAGCAGCTCCAGCAGTCAATGCTCCTCAGATGCCCTGGTACTCCTTCACCTTTACACTTCCTCTTGAAGTTGTACCACCAGGCTGAGTAGAGCATCAACCTGCTCACACCTCATATCCTACTTCCTTTTGATACCAATTATACATGTAAGAAATATACCTAAGAAATAATTGTATACTGAAGAATATACAAGTATGAACAAGAACCAACTGTTCAAGCCATACTAGAACATCAGAATTCAAATATTCCATGGGCTTCTATGGGAGTAGACAGCACACTAGTCTTACTGAGAAGAGTGTTATGCCACAAAGGGAACTTGACCTTCTGAACTGACCCTCTCAATCTAGGGGAAGCATCTCTGGGACATGGCATTAGGAATCATGAATAGCAAAAATCACCACCTGTGGCAGGAGCCAGCTGCTCTCTTATAGATGAAAAGCCTGATGCTGGAGAGGCTCAAAAGCACTATTTAAGAACATTTATTTCTTGAAATCTTTATATACTTTGAAACAAGTAAACCAAATTTTGTCTTCTTTGTATTGCCCATAGATAAGACAGGAAGCATAGGATAAAAATAAGCAGCAGAGATCAGGAATCACTTGGTCTGACTGAAGGAAGGAAGCAGGTTAAGGATTTTATGAACATATACATTTAACATGTAATTGCTGACAAATTACTTAATTCAGACCATTAGAGTTATTTTCCACTAATTTCTTTTCCTTGTGGAAATAGTCAGTAAATGTAACACATTATTTATGGAAAAGAATTAAATTGTTTAGAGTAAAAACCAAAGTATTGCTATTTTGGTTGATTGGAAATATTTTTGCTTATATATTCAAATAGCATTAATGCAGGAGTGACATTTGTAAACAATAATCACTGTTAGACATTCAAAATAATCATTAGCACTCCTGTGTGGTATCACATATAAAGAGAATAAAAAGAATAGTGACTTTTCAGCATTGTGTGGAAGAGTAACATTTTATTTACACCTCCTAAGGACATTTTAAGCTGCATATCACACAATTCAGATAGAAATCAAATGACACTATTTGTTTTTATTTCTTATCAAGACTTTTCCTGCTCATTAGCAATAGAGCACTGAATTATTGTTAGATCATTCTTTCAGTTTATTGAAAGAGATATAAAGCTTATGTCTAACAAATTCCTCTTTAAAATGAGGACAGCAATTTAGTGGTACATGGGGATAGATGTAGGAAAGACAAATAATTAGAGCTAGTGACATTGAAACCTAACTGCATGAGGCCTCTTTACTTCAAAGAAACTGAGTGTCACTAGAGTGAGGGAGGGAAAAGAAGATGGCAGTCTGCCAAGGTGAGTTTCTGCTGGGTGACAGTGTGAATTCCGAACTAGAAAAGTGCTTGTTATTTAAGCAAATTTGACAATGTATTTTTTCATTTTTGTCAATATGGTGTATAATTGACAATATAATCAGGTTAAAAAGGTATCCCTCAGTAAGGCATGCATGTGTCATTATGGGGGCCATAGCCACTCTCACATTATTAAAAAAACTTTCCTTGTTCATAAGTTCAAAAGCTGATATAAAATATTTATTTATATATTTTGGAAAGCAACTTGAACTTTGTTTCTTTTGAAAGTATTTTGAAAGGGAAATGTGCTTCAGGGGTTTTTTTCTAACGCTGAGGTTTCTAAGTCTGTTAGAATTATCTCTTTTTCAGAGTATTTTATGTCTAAAAATGTATTGGTGGGGAATACTGCATTAGTGAGACTGCTACCATCTACAACTCCTTCAGAAGCAGAAATAAAGAAGTCCCAACCCAGAGAGTTCTTCCTCTCCCTTCTCAGCAGACCATGAAATGCATGGAGCTGAACAGGATCAATGTCTACAGAAAGCAGTTTTCTTGTAATAAATATTAATATTATTAAACAATTAAATAATCTTTATTCTTACTATCAAGAGATTTTAAGAAATATCAACTTCAGTGCAGTGTGTTTGACTGGATAAGGCAAAAGAAGGTGCAAAGCCAAAAACCCTTGTGCTCAAAAATATTATTCTCGAAGAAATAAATTAACCTGATTGTTTGTATTTAGATTGTTTGTATTTTCCCTGGAAAATTTCTACCAATTTTGTTAAATTTTTTCTTTGGTCCACTGCACTTTTGATTTCACTGGACCTTGAAAATCTTGTGTACAGAAATAGAATGAAAAGGAAGAATCTTTTTCTATTAAGAGAAAATTTTTCACTCTTACTGTTTTTTCATAGAGTTTTTTTCTGGTTTTTACATGGTATTCAAATCAATCCTGAAATGCCTATGACATAACAAAACAATGTATCAAATCTTTCAAAGTGACAATTTTATACTCATATTTACTGAAATATCAAGGACAGTTTACAAATGAGTCAGTTTTTCTTCTTAATTCTGTTGCATATATAGTTATCTAATAAGATTGTAGGATTATGCTCAATCTACATATTTCACTAATCAGCCAGCACACTTTTGTGTGTTGCTTATTTTAGCATTTGAAAACATGGGTATTTTACCTATTCAGTTATATATTTCACCTATCCAATTGAACGCTGCATGGATCCACCAGCATGTGAAAATCCGGGTAGATGTAGAGCTGATTAGCCTGTAGTAATATTTTAAGGGCTTTCTTTAAGCAGTATTTTAAGAGGTTGTTTTTTTTTTTTGGCTCAAGTATTATTTACATAGAAAATACTCTGAGTTTGGACAGTTTGTCTCATCCCACCTGCTGCAGAAGTTATCCCTACACATCCTAGGGCACTCAAGTTGGGTTGGAAGGGACCTTAAAGATCACGTAATTCCAACACTTTTCAGTACCCCAGATTGCTCAGAGCCCCATCCAACCTGGCAGGTGTTCACATTTTTCCTTTGTGGATTCTCATGGGATAGACTTCTTATTTTTAACAGATGCAAACTGCCTTCTTACAAGAATAGATTGTTATGCAAACTGATTCTCATTCTTATGATTCTTTCTCATGGGAACTTAACAGGCTAGCTGTTAATTCAGCTGAAATAGCAGTAAAGCCTGATTTTACAAGGCCTTTCTTTTATAAAGTTTTACCTATATGCAACACAGATTATCTTATTACAAGTATTTCATGAATCCTGTCCTTCAACTCATAATGAAAAATGTTAAAATACCAGGGAAAAGGCAAAATCTGCCTTGTCATTTCTATATCCAACCTTCATATTAGTGGTTCAAAAAGGAAAAGATACTGTTACCTTTGTACTTCCATTCTAATGACATGGAAATTCTACAAGTGAAATGTTTAACATCTGGCTGGTTAGTTCACAACATAACAATGAGCACTGCAAATTATTACCCAGGTTTCAAAAATGTATGTAAATTAACTGATGGCAGCAGATCTGAGAGCAAAAAAAGACAACTGGATAGCTGAAATAGACAGATGATCATCTGCTGCATCGTTACAGTTTGAATTTTATGTGTAATATTTCTTTTAATGCAGCTCTAGTTGTGGTTTTCTTTTGTGACTCATTTTCTTGCAGTGAGGGTTATGGAAGGTTCTGTGATGAGAAGATTGATAACATGGGGACACCTCTGGGAAATTTTTCATTCATATCCTAACATTGCATCTGTTATGTATTTATAAAGAATTAATGAACTAAGTGTTACCAGTTCAATGTATCATGCTGCTTATAAATGGAGTGTGTGTGTTCAGGAATGGCTTGAAATATTTCATCCAGCTATAGTGCAACTACAGTCAAATGTGATGAAATTAGTTCATACCTCAAGGCTGGAGATTGCTTGTTCATTTGCTGTGATGTCTAAAATTTCCCCCTTCAGACTGATGAGTGAGAGGTGTTGCAGGGCAAGAATACCTAACCTCAGCATCTTTGAAAATGCAGTTATTCCTTGTTCCTTATTTCCCACATCTCCCACACCTAGCTCAGTGTGAAGAAAGGCGGGGATCCTGCATCTGTATTTGTCTTTCTTTGCTACAATGAATTTTTTGAACTGGGAATCGCTGAAAGCTTGAAACAGTTTTTTAGGCATTTTCACTGGGAATTGAATGAAAGAATCTTATCTTTAAGGGTGTGTTTCAATTATGATTTTCAGATAAATAGAAGGGGAAGTAAACATGGAGTAAACACAAAAATGAAGAGCAGGTGATCTGCTCTGTAACTTAATATTGCTTTTCTAGAGAAACGTTCTGTATTTGCCCTGAAAGAATTATTGGCCACTCTTCCTGGGGTACTAAAACTAAACAAGAATATCTTGATATATGTGGACCTGCCATCTGACAATATCAGTATGGGTAGATTTTATATGTCGTAATGTTTTTCATTGTGGAAATATCAGTATATATTAAGCAGAATAAAATCAGTGTTTTATTAGTAAAAACAATAGTTATTTATATAAAATCCATTCAATTTCCCTAAATCATATACATAATGGCAAAAGAGAAAAATTTCAAGTCCTCATCCTTCAAGAGGTCTTTCTAGACAAAATTGTCTTCTCCTGAAGAGTTTCTATTGTATTTTGATCCTTAGTTCAATTACTTATCTCCCTGAATATAACAAAAATGCTGACTATTTTAGCACTGAAATTCTTTTCCTTATTCCTTTTGATTTCTTCCCTTCAGTTTTTTAGGCATTGTTCTTTGAGTCACTGCTGACTTGCATGTAAGGACTTCTAAAGAAAGCTGCATCTTACCTTGGGAACGCAGGTGGGTTAAATTTTCCCTCTAATGCTACAGTGAAATAAATTACCTTTTACTAAGTGTTTCTTATTTTGATTCCCTTGAAACATCATGGGGAAGTCATGAGTATGATTTCTTTTGTAATGGGTCTGACCAATACCCTTAATCAGCAGAGAAAATAGGTGGAGTAAAAAGGAGTCAGAGTCCATCAGATTGTGTTGTACTAAATATCACTAGAGAGCATATATGTTGAGAGCCTGGCTACAGCCTCCTGCGAGCTGTTCCTCTTTGCCCAACATCCTGTAATTTAGACCTGAGGAGCTAAATCAATTCCACTTGTAGGTCTGCTGATTGCACAAAACAGTAACACCAGTACAAAGTGAATTTTCTCTGCACTCATTAGACTGTCACTGGACTGTGGTACTGCAGGATCTTTCATGTTTCAGATTAGAAAAGGAGGGGTAGAGAAGCAGATGATTTTTTTGTAGCTCTTTCAGCTAACTCAGAACCTGCAACCAAGTGGAGCCCAGAGGACCAGTGCCAACCCTTCCAGGACTTTACAAACAGACACATCTCCTGGCTCTGCCTTGCAGCTGGCTGACCCATAGGCCTCCTTACAATGACCACCTGCAGACCTCAGCGGTCTGAGACTTTTCATCCAACACAGAAAACTACAGAACAGAGTCATGAGCCGTGCAGAAATTATGCAGTGGTGAAATAAACATTTAGTATCCTTCTCTGGTCATAATTTGCCCTGTGAGGGGGGGAGAAGAAATAATTATTTTTTATTTCAGTTCTTGATTATTTCCATTCTTATTTCAATTCAGACTTTGCTCTGTTGGTTTCTCTTACTACCTTTTTTCTGATTTCTGTGTGTTCCTGCCAGCCTGATTTAAATTTCATGTGCATGCTATTTTATTGGATCATGCATCAAGTGAAGATAAACCAATAACTATGGTTTCTGTGGACCTGTAGTATATCTCTTGGTATCATCATATTCATACAGTATCCTGGAGGATTTAAGAAAATAAGTAGTTTAAATAATTTCATTCACTGAAGGATAAACAGAAACATTGTAAATGGCTTATTCACAGGAAACTGCCTATTTGTTTTTTTTTTTATTCTCCTATGAATTACTACTGTTTTGTCTAGGATTGGTTTTAATCAATAAGTCATTATATGTATCTTGAAAAATGCATTTATAAGAAGTTAAGGTGTCTCTGATTAATTAACACATTCCTCTTCATGGTGCATTATGGTTTTTGTATGTTCTTGAGTCTGTCTCACAATAATGAAAGGACTTATCGAAATACTGTATCTAACTATTAATTTTTCCGCATATAGAAATTTATCTGTGGCAATGTCTTTAAATTCCAGAGGAAAACTATGATTAAAAAACCTGTTCCTATGTATTTTTCTGAACTTTCTCAAATGGTAGTCCTCATACACAAAGGCAAGATGAAAGATGAAACTAAAGGTTTCAGGTCTTGGAAGATCCACTAGTAGAGTGCATTTTCTGATACGGCTTCAGAGAGGAGACTGCAGTGTATCCTCTTCAAGACCTTTCTGAAATGCAAACCAAAGTATTCTGAGTAGTGATGATTGGAGATCTTCAAAAGCTTACTCCTAATCTGAGCTAAAGCACTGAAATTTGGGTGCTTGTTCATCATCTGAATAAGGCATCAGAGGAAATGAGCTATTCTTCAGTTCTTGGTGTCATCAAATTAAGTCTCAAAGTTTTTGGCTGAAGTGTTTCTTCTAGAAAGGTGAAATACAAAAAAAAAGCTTTGTAGAGGGAAACTTAGGTGAAACTTGATTACTTAATGAAGATACAGGAGACCAGACCTTTGGAAAATATCCAGCCTTTGGAGCAGAGTTGAAGTTTAGGGAAAGCAAAACAGATATAGCAATTCTAATAGCTGAGGAACATGAAAGCCAAGGAAGTGATATTGGAATTTTATGGTAGAAAACCTGACTGCTGGTGATGCTGAGTCGGGTCAATGGAAGTCTTAAAACTTTAATTCAATAGAGTTGCAGTCTGGGAAGCTTGTTGGGACAGTGTTGTGATCTTTAGTTGCCCTTCACAGCCCTACAACCTCTTTGACTCTGCAGTTTAGTCCTCACCAATTCCTTTCCCTAACCCAAAAGGCACATGTGCTCTTCTGCACTATCTAGGGTCTCAAGGAAAGGCTAGACATTTGCAAACATGTTGTGTTGTTGTTCGTCCATGCCAGTATTATACTTTTACTAGAAAATCCTTTTCCCCGAGCAGAGATTTAGGTTGGAAGTACTAAACAGTCCCTTTGGCTTTCTGCTTAAATAGTCGCTAGGCTCTGACTGGAGCATGTTAGGTTTTGTGGCTTCTAAACTCCAGTAGTGGAAGTACTCATTTGTCTCTTTGTCTCCTAATATGTTTGTTGCAGCTTCTGATATTTCTCTTGATGAGAATGTGCAGGTCTGTGCTTCATCTTGTAAACTTACTTTACTCTTCCAAATAACATCTTATTTTCTTTTCCAAATTACCAACTTCTAGATATTTGTCTGTTTAATAAATACTATGTGGCACTTCCAACTGGCTTATACAAGTGCTTAAAAATAAATTTTCTTTGTGTTGAAGTTAACTATTCATACCTGTGGTAGATGAAGTTGTTTCTGGAGCAGTGATAGCTGATGGTATCTTCTTCTGCTACTTCCTAAGAGCAATTAAGTTCCAGAACCTTACAAATCAGAGCCAGAGTCAAGCTGTCTACATGGCTACAGCTGAAAACTCATCTAAGTATCAGAGGCACAGAACAAGTTAAACACATGCATAGATGTGCTGCGTCCTGTATGTGACATATTGCATTCACTTCCCTATCACATTTGATATTTCTTTTGTAACTATGCACGGACTTTTTTTAAACATCTCTTTTTCTTTACTATGTCTGCTGTGCTGTTTTATCTTTCCATTTTACTTCATTTTGTAAGTAAATGTGTTGCAATATAACAAGATCTGCAGTGCAAAAATCTGGAGTTTTGGCAAGTTCTAAACCAGTCATAGACACATTGCTTCAAGATGTATCCATATGGATTTTTTTAAGGAAGCTAAGGAAAGGAAAGGATGGAAAGGAAATACACCACAGAGTCTTAGTAAGTGTGTCTCATGGAATATTCTCCCAATAGAAAACTGCTCAATGAAAGAAATGTTTATTAAGGAGCTGCCACTTCTTATTTTTTCATGTAGGTTTATGAAAATTCTTGACAGTACCCTTCAGACTATTAGAAGTGGTCTTCATTTTCTGTGGGAAATTTCAAATTAGATTTATTTGTTTAATTCTTACTTGTTCCAGTGCTTAATGTTCACTTAGATTAATCATCTATAAACGGGAAAATTTCTTGCTGGAGGCCAGCTCCATCCTGGGCTGCATGGAAAGCAGTGTAGCCAGCAGGGTAAGGGAGGGGATTCTGCTCTTCTACTCTGCTATTGGGAGATCCCACCTGAAGCGCTGCATCCAGCTCTGGGATCCTCAATGCAAGAAAGATGTGGACCTTCGTGAATGAGTCCAAGGAGGACCACTAAGGTGATACAGGGCTGAAGCACCTCTCTTATGAACACAAGCTGAGAAAGTTGAGTGTGTTCATCCTGGAGTAGAGAAGGCTTGAGGAAGACCTTATAGCCCCTTCTAGTACCTAAATAGGGTTACAAAAAAGCTGGAGAGGAAATTTTCACAAGGATAAGGGGGAATGGCCTTCAGCTTGGATTGGGTATTAGAAGAAATTCTTTACTATGGGGGTGGTGAGGTACTGGAACAGGTTGCCCAAGGAGGTTGTGGAGTCCCTGTCTCTGGAGGTGTTTATGACCTAAGCAACCTGATCAAGTGTATGGTGCGCATGACAGGAGGGAGGGGACTCAGGTAATCCTTAAAGTTCCTTCCAAGCAAAATCTTTCTCTGATTTATGAAATCAGTTTGTCAGTGGAGCCAGTTTGACTGGAAAATAGAACTCTCAAGTGCTCCCTTTAAGAGTCAACCTTGAAGGAATGCAGAAGTAATGGACGAGTTAGAGGATTTGTATTTTCAAAGGGATTACTTTGAGCTGTGATTAAAAAATTAATGGGGACATTTTTAAACCATTTGACAATTACATGGGGTTCTTGGCTGCCCAGTAGGCTAAAATTGTTGTCTATCTTCAGTGAGCAGGAAGATTAACACTTGTGAGAGGTTCTGAAGTGATCTTGGATCTTAAAGACAAGTCATGCTGTCAATGTTTTGTCTCTTCTTTGGCATTCTGTTTGCCTTGTCTGAAAATTATTGATCTTTAGTAGTAGCTAGGAGAGAAAAGATGAACAGTATGAAATGAGTACACATAACTGACTTTCCATGTGTTTGGTACAGACCAAATAAGAGCACTGAAGAAGAAAAGAAAATTAATGTGGATTCATAGAAAACTGTGGGATGTGGCACCTTTAAAAAAAAAATTTAAAATAGCCGCATCCAGTAGCAAGGCTTCAGTTTGCTTTTCTATAGACTACTTTTTTTATTTAGAAAAGGCCTAATTTCATCACCCATAGTTAAAGATGTAATTATTAACCCTTTGTTAACCCTTTACAGGATAATTCAAATTCTAACTGTCCTTGGGGCTACAAAACTTTTGTAGTCAATAAATTTTTTTTCAGTTAGTGTTGTGAATTCTAAATATTGAACAAAACATACTCTTAGTGTCTCTCTATGTATGTATTGCATCTTTCCAGAAAAAGTCTGTTAAAATTCTGCTTGATAATATTTTGTAGTAAAAAGTCATTACTGCTCATAAGAATGTTTGTCAAAATGCTGAACTGTACAAAGGCTTTCAAAACCAATAAGTTTGAGGTGGGTGATAGTTTCAGATCGCTTTATATATTTAGCTCATACCATTGTCCTTGGACAAAATTTCACTATACACCTCCAGAAGCAAGATCTGCTGTACAGGACTCCTGAGGGCTCAGCTGAGACCCCCAGCTGCGATGATGGTGCCCCTGGGCAAACTCATTTCATAAATAGCAAAACCACTGGATAGAGAGAGAAGAGTGAGGAAGAAACCTGCCTGAATGCAGTTTCAGTGTTTCCATTTGGTATTTAGCTTCAAATATTGGTTCCAATGCAGGTTTTAAAATATTCCATTAGAGCACCAGACTGATGAGAGTATCAGTTTAATTACTACCTACGACATAATTTGCTAAGGTTAATTTCTTACATGCATTTGTTTTGCAAAAGGAGCATGTTAGATGAACAATTATATAAATTATATAAAAACAAATTGCAGTTCTGTGAGAGAAAAAAGATAAAAGATACTTTTGAATTTTCTTCAATTTTCCACTTCTGTACAGAAATACTTTCTGAGGATACAGCATCTCTAATCATCATGTGTCTGTCTTAAAAAATTGTATTTCATTTCAAATCTTTCCTTCTTTTGCAACCTGTACTGAGATTTGTTCAGTTTCTGACAGGCAGTGCTGGCAGAGGTTCATTATCTGCTGCCCAGAGGTTGCCCCACTGAACCATTAAGAAAAGGTTTGTCATAATTTGATTGCTCCCTCAGCTGGGTAGAAATCTTGGACAGTAGCTCCTGGCTGTTGTTTTCACTAACATAGCAGGGGAATCTATTATCCCTGTATGGAACAGAACAGTGAGGTGAAAAGGCTAAATTCAAGTCTCATTTTTGATCTCCTGAGGAAAGACCTCTTTGTTTTAGAGATACTGTTACTGTAAGATACCAAATGAAGAGTCTTTATTCTAAAGTGCATGTGGGGTATTTTGGTTTTGTTTTGTTTAACTTTTACTGTCTTGTCTGGCATAAGCCTATCAGAGAAATACAGGTTCTTTTTCCTTTTCTTTAATGGTGTGTTTGATTTGGTGAACAGTACTTCTGAATATTAACTGTTATTTAAACTCAGTGTGTCAGGAATTACATTAGAGTTTTTCTGAACTGAAAGAACTATGAAATGTGAATTCTGAATAATAGTCTTTCTATAGGAACATATAAAGATCGGCTAGCTATATACCCATTATTTTATTTGAAAAGATATTCAAAGAGCTCTGCAGGGGAGGATGAACTCAACAGCTTTTTTTTTTTTTTTTTTTTTTTGCTTGACTATTTAAAACTGACTCTAGGAGAAAGTAGTAGGCCAAATAGCTGATGAGGTATTTTTTAAGAAAATAACCAGATGTGCTGCTGATGCTTATCTGTAAATTCTTTTCAAATCAAAGAGCCAAAGGGGGAAAATAAAATTTATTTATAATTTTCATAAAGCTGATTCCTGTGACTGTCTCACTAAGGAAAAGCATCATTTTATTAACTAGGAAATATCAAAAAGCCCTAGCAAATTACTTGGAAAAGGGGCAGAATAGATTAATCTTGTTGAAGAAGTTTTGTGTCAGTTCCGGAGTTTCAGAAAGCAAATCAATGAGTAAGACCTCAGCTACGGTCCATTAACTTAGATCTATTAAGAGAAAACTGAACAAGATCAGGTGCTGAGATATTGAACTTTAGTCTTGATTTTTAATATATTATACTAGGCAAAGCTGAATGTCTAACTGCCTGTTGCTAAGAAGCTAACATAAAATACAGGCTTACTAATTGAAGCACTGGAGAAGATGTGTTCACTTGATTGACTGCAATGAGATCCAAAGGATTTGAAACATGTAGGAAGCAAATAATAATGGAAAACTGATAACAAAAAAAAAAAAGAGGTCAAGGATTTTCTTGATGAAGATGATCCTAGGAATATTCATAGCATAGAGGGTTTGATAATGCTCAATTTTTTTTCTGGAGAGACCTCCAGACGAATTATTTTCTTTTAAACCAAGTCTTAGATGAACTGAATATACAAAATTCTGGTATTTATAAGAGAAATTATTATTTATTCTTTTTTCTCGGTAGCACCCTAAACAGAATTTGTAAATATATTACCACTGTTAAAAATGTTATGGTTCAGGTTTTCTTTGGGAATTATACAGCCAATAAAAGCTTTCTTATTGTAAATCAAAATAATAACTTCCAATTATTTGAAATAAAAGAAGTCTAGATATCTTGCAACGTCTTTCCTATAATTTAATTTCTAATATTTTACCTGCTTAAAATATTTTTATTATTTATTCATCGCTTGTGTTTCCCATCTGACATTCTCTGAAGTCAATTCAGTGAATTTCATAAATACTTGATTCACATCTACAAACACTATAGGACCTACAAGATTATATTTAGTGAAATCTGAAATCTAGTTTTAAGTTTGAGAAATATATAAAAGACGAATACGTTTTGGCTAAAATTTATCCTAGCCCTGAGGTGGTGAAACATGCATACTAGAAAGGAGTTGTAGAAGATAAATTTGGGTAATGTTTAGACTTCTTTGTTCCCCTCTTTGAGACTTCCCAAACACAAGTAACACATCTACAAGTACAAGAGTGGGTCATCCTAACACTTAGAAAAATGTGCAAATATATACCAGGAGAGTATCTTGGCTGAGAAGGCTCCAGTCCATAAAGGGCATAGACTGGAGATTCAAATGAGGACAGGCTGCAGAGCAGGAACTTGGAAACATTGCTTGGGCCTGCACGGCAGGTGTCAGAAAAGCCAAAGCTAATTTAGAATTGAAGTGACAATGAAAGTTGCAGGCAATTAAAAGATCTTCTACTGCTTCATGAGCAGTAGGAGAATAAATGAACATGGGGGTTTGTGATGAAATAGGTCAGAGACTCAATGATGTAGAGGATGCATTTATTTATTTCTCAAACTTACTGCAAACATAAAACTAGATCTCATATTTCGTTAAGGTAGAGATAGAAGTGCCTTTGCCTACATATTCACTATAGGGTCCCACAAATTGTTATGCCTAGACACAGAGTCGAAACAGAGGACAACAATCACTGGAGGCTGATCCAGTCAGAGATCCCTGTTACTTTTAGAATTATGTGCAGATTGATGGCATGTCTAATGAATGAAAAACTCAAATGTTGGACTCATTTCCCAAGAATGAAAATAATGATAGAGGGAACTACTACCTTATCAGCTTTGCCTTTTGTCCAGGAAAGGGTCTTGGAAATAATTTAAGAGAAGTGTGAAGTTCTTTGTAAGAAAAAGGGCTGCATCTACATGTGAATTTTTCTGTTGGCACAATGTTTGTGCAGTTTTTTTTCATCTTTAAATAAGTATTGATGCCATTTATTCTAACACTCTATATTGAAATATTTAAGGATAGCAGATTTCTGATAAAAGTAGCTTTGATGCAATCATTTGCTTTAAAAAGTTGTGTCCACTTGGAGTTTTCCACACTTGCGTCATCACAAATGATGAGGCTGCAAACTGAATGTCAGGCTATTTGTAGAATATGCCACACCATTTTATTCTTTGATGTGTGTGGAAAAAATAATATGGGAGAAGAAAGTTGAGCAAAAATTGATTTCATTTTTGCCAGTGAATAGAGAAGATACTTTAGTAGAATCTGTGGAACCTGTTAATTTTGTCGTCGCTTCAGAGTCACTCACGTTATTGTGAAATAGGGTCAAATATGATATTAATTGTGGAATGCAGTGTATTATATCCATTTAGAGTGGCCTATGTGTACTCCACACATAAATGTTTTAACCAATGTTGTATCTTGCCAGGAGTTTAGAGATTAGAACGTGGACAAATACTGATCAACTAAGAGAAGGAAAGCTCCATCTCAGTATGGAGCTCAGGTGGACAAATGTACAGTTTGAATTGAAAGTTCTTTTAGACTCCTCCTGGATCTAGTCTCTCACTTACAGGGACAGATATACTTTGAGAGAAAAGTCATGTACAGTAATTTAGCCTGATAACAGGTTCTATTTGAGAAAATGGAAAAGATCTGCGTTAGAAGTTCCTTTGAATAGACCTTAGTTGTCAGGCATTAAAGATTATATTTGCCGAGAAGTGATAACCACTGTTAACAGAAAAACATAGCTGTAATAGTTAATACAAAACTGATAATTATTTATAAGTCTTTAGTAAGTCAAGTCTTTTCCTCTGTGATCTTCCTTCATATCAATTGACTGGTTGGCTAACCCTTTTTTTGCAATGTATAAATTAATAGATGAGTAGATATTGAGGCAAGACTAGAAGAATGCCTCGTGCTTGCAGACCAGCAAATGTAACTTGGGTATTATATCTCATAACAGTGCTTCATTTCTTTCCTCTCATAAACCATATTTTACCTTGTTCTTTTTTCTTTTCTGTTTTTCACATACTCTAGGTGATCGGGTTAGATTTTTTTTCTAACCTCCTTTGATGTTTTTACCTTCGACTTAAATTAGTCACAATAAATCAAGTAACACAATGTGGCTATTAATGTTGGATGAGATGAGCAAGCTTCCACAGGGACTACAAAAAGGTGGTGTGGGGGTGTGATTTAACAGATATGTTGACAGATTGTTTCTTTCATATCCATTCAGATAGCTGCTATCTTCAAAAAAGCTTAGCTAGCTGATATTTGCATATATTATGAAACTACTGTTTATTTGTTTCTCCACCTTCACTCTATTCAATCAGATGTTTAATCAGTCAGGCTGTTTGTGCATTTCCATGCTGCGTGTATCAAGCAGGAAAAAGCAAAAGGACAATTTCTGTTGTAGCAATCTCAGGAAAGAAGGCACTTCTGAAGTTATGAGATTTCAGAAATTAAATAGGACAGCTAGATAGGCTTAACAGACTGCTACCAGTAATATAACATAACATTGCAGCTGCGTGGAAGTCATTTCCAGAAATGAGAGAAACAAGTAAGTGGGAACAGGCCAGCATGGATTTACCAGGAATAAATCAAACCTGACCAATTTGATTGCATTCTCTGAAAGATTTCTTGGTCTGTGGACCTAGGGTGACCAGTTCCTACTAGAGAGCATCAATTATTTCAAAGATATGCAAGAGTCAGTATTTCATCAGTCTCAATATAAATTTCTAAATCCATGTTGCTTATCTCTCTTCTCCCCTGCATTCCAGTTACTCTTAAAATTTCTACTTTTCAAGGCTTTCATAGTACAAAAAAACCATGTGTATTTACACACATGAGTATAAATTCACATGACAGTGAATAATGGGTGATTGTATTTTCTGTGCAGTTTATTGTGCTTTCTGTAATGTCAGTCATTATTCTATCTGACATGGATAGAATTTTCAGATTGATGTGTTTAAAATTAATGAGGCATTTCTCTCCTCAGAGAAGAAGTTAATAAAGAACATTTTTCCCCATGAATTAGGTAGAAGAATTAATACAAATCAGCTCAATTTTTAGAGTTTTGTGATTTTCTTCTTTCTAGCAATGCATCTTAACAGTTAGAGGCTGAGGGAGCTACAGTGACAGGAATACAAAATGTCAATTTAAAAATTATTGGAAAAGGAAAAAAAAGCTATCTTTCTTCAAGGATGAAAAAGGAAGCATTTAAGGATGTACATCAGCTTTTCAGTGTAGGAAAAACAAATTTTAAAGTCATCCAACCATATATATTTTTCTTATCTTCATAAGTATAGTAGTTTCTGACTGGAGAGAATCACATATGAAATGAGAACCTACAGATTCAGGAATTGCTTGAGATGAAACTTGGCGTTCACCTTGAATTTTAAATGGCTTCAAATGCAGCTCTTGTTAAACTGATCACAAGTGAAGGGGAGAAAAATTTGTGGCAGAAAAACCTTAAATAAGAAACTCATTGTTTGTAAATAATTTTACCAGCTTACTGTTCATTATAGCAACATTTTTATGTGAAAAGGAGTCAGGGTCTTAAAATCATCTCTTTAAATATCAATCTTGGAACTGAAACGCACCCTATGATCTCCTAGTGAACTGTGTCTGTAGCAGATACACTAGAAAATTGTAACTTTTTGAAGTCTGTGCATGTAAACAGAATATTTTGATGCTATGGCGCCTATCATTTGTATGAATTTTTTACTTCATTTTTCTAACAAAATTAGTCTCTCAATGTTATTTACTTCATTATAATTGCATTTGTGAAAATGTATGAGTTTCCACCTTTTTTTTTTTTCAACTGATGACACTTTTAATGAAGAATGTCTTTTACTGTCCTAGTTTCTTGAGTTCAATAAAGTGGGGCTGTTTGCACCAGCTTAATCTGTGGATCTTATTAGGTGTTTTGGGGAGAGTTGATCCAATTGTACAACAATCTGTGGCACTATTTTTTGAGCATAGATCTTTCACTCTTAAAAAGTGCCTGAAAATTTATTTTCAGGATATAAAATGAGCTCAGACTGGCCATGTGTAAAGCAGCTTGCTCCTACCTGCAAGCACTCCATGGGCTCATTATCTTTGAGACTGCAGTACTGTGTTAGCTACAGCTTGAGGTCTCTGGCTAGGAGCTGGCTTAGGGCAACAGTGTGCCCAACAGCTATGGCTATATTTAACCACATGAATATTCTTATGAATACCATTTTGGCAAAAATACTTGGTTAAGAAGAGCTCCATTCTTGTAAAATATTTTGTTTGCTGTGCACATTCATAGGTGGATCTATGTACGTTGCAAATATGTATTGAACTGTTCTGACCTCGTGTTTGTTTCAGTGTTTTAGGCAGTAATACCACTGTTCTGAAGTGAAAGTGTGGACTGTTTAGCCAACAGTATATTTGTATTTTACATTATGTGCACATGTAAGGCCATGGTATAGAATGAAGTTCCAGCAGAGATGTACAGGATGTAGTTTAAGTGTTTTACACACATGGGTAACTGAGTCTTGCTGGCGATAACACAAGCTAAATTACTTCAGTTCTCATCTTCTTCCATCACATTTCAAAGTGTCCAAAAATACTGACAAGTTATTTCACAGTTTATTGGAAAGGAACTGGAACAAATCATGCAAAAAAAAAAAAAAATCATAGGATATACTTCTAGAAGTCTGCAACAACAAGGTTCAGTATCTGTGAGGAAATGTTGGCTCTCAGCTATGGCTTTTCATTTTGATGACTTACACCAAGTAACCCTGAGCACTCTAATCCTCTGAACTGACTTTGAAATGAAATGACATCCTAGAAGATTGCATGCTTAACTTCCATCAGGTGTCTCACTGAATTTCTTTGTAAACTTTAGAAAGAGAATTGTTTTATAACATTGCATTCTTTTAGAGCTTCCTTTAAATTACCTGTTTTTTGAACCCTTATGGTACCTAGAACCTACATACCCTACCCTTTTTTCTCATCTTTCTTGTTCTTTAAAACCTGCCATTCCTTTTGAAATGTCATTTCATAAGCTGCCAGCTATGCAAGTGTAAGTGCAGAAGAACTCCTGTAACTGTTGCCTATTAAATTTAAAATGAATTTAGAGAACCCTGTCATTGCTACAACATCTGGGCTACTGCATTCCTGTTTAGTTCTGCCAAACAGTTTAGAGCAACAGTGGGAGTGGAGAACACTTCTGCAGATATGCAGTAATTTATCTTTGTTGCTCTGCATGTGTAATTATGCAAATATCACCTTTGGAAATTTATTTCATTGATCAAGGAAGAGAATAGAGGTGATATGATGTTCTCACTAAAACAAAAAAGACAATGTTGGAAGCAAGAGTAGCATTTATGATGTTAGCATTCCTACACATTTTTAATCTTCCTAGGAATACAGCAAATTAGCAAAGCATAACAGAACCAGCTGGAAGCATCTTATCCTTTTACTATAAGCATTATAATGATTTTTTTCTGTCTTTTAATATTCTTTAGGTGTTTTGACTTCAAATTAGGACCAACTTGAAAAAGGGGGCTGTCTGCTCCAGATCCGAAATTCTTCCTGTTTAGGATCTCCTAATGCTTCTCAATAAGAAGCTTAATTTAATATAGCATTAAAAATTTCAGCTCCCATTAATTAATTAATGTGTTACAGAAATTATAGTATTTAGGATTGCTGCTCTCATCTAGGAGAGGTACCTTTATTAGTGATTCTTTGGGCAACCTAAAACACTAATTTCTGGTGCCAGTCTGATACCTGAGACTTTTGCATGTCCAGGTGGATTAAGTGATACCCAACTCTTCTTCAACTACATTCTGCCTGCCTTTCCTTCTGCTGCTGATGCACACACCTTTCCATCTGCTTTTCTTCTTTTCTCTTGTTAATTGCAGTTTCAGCTGACCTTTGGCTTTCCTGTCTCTGTTCCTACGTGTGCAGACAATGCCTTTGTGCTGCTGCTGCTTTCACCATAAGTCACATGTGATCTCTGTCTGAGTGCCCGCAGTTGCTCTGTGTTCACCCTTGCTGGCCTTCTGCAGTGCTTGCTTGCCTTCCTGCACACTGGAAAGGACCATTCCTCTGCTCTGAGACTGTGAAAAACACTCAGGTCTCCCACACACCTTTGCCTCCTGAGGCAGTTTACGGTGTGATGCTGAAAAGCAGGTACCTGAAGAGGCTGAAAATAGATTTTTCTGAAGTCCAGGATTATAATCCTTCTGTCAATCTTGCTCATTTCCCTTAAACTCCAGAATCAATACTGCAAATCATGTTCTAAGGATATTATAATTGGAAATATCCATAACAAGGTTAACTATTGCTGAGAGCTAGCGCTGTGAAAGTATTACAGATAGAGTAAACTGGTATACTAGGGAAACATTTCTTACTAAAATATTACGAAGGGTGGTGTTTGGATGCACAAGAAGGAAAACTGAAATTATTGTCCCATCATATCCACTCTTTCTGCTGTGGAGTATATTAATGCAGTCATAAGGATTACTGGTTTTCCATGTGTACATTCAAAACACCCTCCTCAGATTATTATGTGATTTGTGCTATTTTCCTCTTGTGCCCTTATACTTTCTTTTTCCTGAATTTATAGTTCCTGATTTACATTCATTAAAATCATAATTTCTGCCAATCATTGTAAGCTTTTAATTTGGCTGCATTTTTAATCCAGTATGATTTTTGTAATTTTTTTTTTTGTTTTTCTAATCAAGTGTGATCTCTTCTTTTGAATATCTTCTAAAAAACATCTAAAGTGATTTTTATGTATCAGAGGATTTTTTTCCTTTTTTCTCAGTCGATGCTTTATGTGTAATGAAAGCAGTTGTTCTTAATGCACCACGTCCTCTTCAGTAAGAGACTAGTTTGTTTGGTTTTTTTGACCGAGTTTATTTCTAGATGACTTGTTTCTGAAATTTCACAAATTATCCCAAGGGAGGTATTTTCTCCATTTCCTCTAAAAACAGAAAACAGATTTTGATGTTTTACTTGCTGACTGCCAGGTGTGAGAGTAATACTATAAATGCTTCGCCTATAAAATGTTCACCTAGAACTCACATAATTTTATACATTGGAGATCTCTTCATGAGACATGAATCTACAGAAGCCCTGCTTTTGGTTCTGTTGCTCAAAGATCCACTTGTCATTGCTGTGATCATTTTCTCCTCTTACTACAGGAAGGTCTGTGATGTAGAATGCCACACCCAACGAAGAGAAATTTGTGATGAGAAGACCTCTCTGTCAAAGACTTAGTAGAAATTAATTCCATAACTAACCTTAACATTGGCTAACAGAGGGTAACAAATCAGTAGTTATCACAGTGAAGTTACTTGTGGCAGCAGTTTTTACACTTTACACATAGATGTTGCAGCACGGTGTACTTCCTGACTTCCACCCTGCAGCAGCCTCAGAGGACAGCAGCAATTCTGAATTGCACTAACCTTGTGACAGCACTCCAATGCAAAATGGCATGTGCTGAGGGAATCAGCTGGCAGAGAGCTGACACCCACAGAGCTGATGAGATAGGTCAAGTCAGGTTTAAACTGACTCTGAATGTTACAGCAGGCTGAAGTTTTCTTCCCTGCCATATTTCACATTCTGTCTGCTCAGGCCTGGAGTTTTGATTCAAGCACAGATGTGGGCTGAAAATTGCTGCCTGTAGGAGACCTGATTTTAGGTGGAGGCCTATTGTGTCTTTAGTGGGAACTAGTTATCCTTTGGATAAATTACCAGAATTGGTTTCAAACCCCTAGTTGAGGTCTAAACTCTTTCTGAATTTTCCAACGATTCCTATTTATAAGCAAACTAAAATATTTTTAAGGATATTTTCCCCATTCCTCTCCCCGATTTTCATTCTGAAATAAAATGTTATAAAATGAAAATATTTTATATGACAAAATGCTTGGTTTCTCAATAAAATATACAGAGAATTTTATGAGCAAGCTTTTGTAATTTATACCAAACGTGAAAATTGGATATTATGAAATCAGAACACATTTGAGTGTACATTATCTCTTCCCTGTGTTTGGAATTTTAATGCTCTTTATTTTACTCTCAAATCTCAAGGTTAACACTTCAACAATCCTTCTCATAACCCATAGAACTACTGTTGCTGCTAACTTACATATTTCTCAATACCAAATCTTAAAAAGAAAGAAAAATTATCTTTTTGTTTCTGATATTTGCATACTCTTTTCAGTGGTTTCCCTAGTCAGCAATAGGACAAATACTTGGGTAGAATTACACTGAATAAACCTTGCTTCTACAAAAAGTAGTATGAAAAAATTATTATTATTATAATATATGGTCTTTGCATGTAAAACTAGCTTAAGAGAAAAAGATCTAAAATGTGCCTTTTATTTTCTCACGGTGTGGAGAGAGGTGTACTGCTTCTATGTGCTTTAAACATGTGTTTCACTTAGTCTGTCATCTGTTTTATTTTTGTACATATCTATTTAGTAAGTTTAGTAACATTAAGGGACAAAGGACTTTTTAATATAATCTTTGACTTTTCTGTTCTATTACCCATGCTCTTTTGTTTTTTTAATGTAATCTGCTTTGCACAGGAAGCAGCAGAAATGCAAGTTAGATTCATTATTTTAATAATTATTCTGTGAGATTTAAGAAGAATGCTTTGAGGGGAGGCTTTCTTCCTTCCCCTCCATCCCCACTGCACCTTTGAAGAAGATATGGGGTTTTTTAATTGATTTGTACCTATGTAATTATTTTGAAAGAATTTTAACCACGAGCAAGTAGCCCAAAGAGAACAGCTGTAGTGCAGATAAGGATGAAACATTGTAACTTTTTCATCTGGGTATAAAATTACTTAGATTCTTTTTAAAATTAATATTGAAAAGAGTTATGAAGTAGACATCCACTATACATTTCAAGTACCTAGTCTTTTCTGCTAAAAACATAACAAATTTTTACACTCTGTTATTAATTCTTGATGCAAATATGCCTAAAGTAAAGGTTAAAATGAGAAAATTTTGTTTGATTTTGTTAATATTTTCAGTATAGCTTTGCAAGTAAATGTGTTGCATTGCTGTTTTATAGGAAGACTAATACTCACATTGTTTTCTAGAACAAGATTAAGAATACAAGTGAAAAGAGGTGAAATTGTTGCTCACTGGCAGAGCATGGGGAACTGGAAAGCTATTGACATAGGATGAGCACTGCCAAGTAACAGCTAAAGATCAGAGTGTCATTGGCATTACCCTCATGATAGATTCACACCGCAGCATCCTACAGGCTACTGGGAAGAACATCAACTCTATCCCAGCTGAAACCAGGACTGCAGTTCTGCTACCTCAGCTAGCTTATTTGTTAACTTCCAGCCTTATAAACTGAGGCAACTGTGTGCCCAGGTATCATCACCACAGAATGGGTGGAGAATTATAACAGCATTCCCTGATGAACTTTCCTAAATGATATGCAAATGAGCAGATTCATGAGGCTAGTTTCTTGTCCTGCAGCACAGTAATAGTACTCAAAAGATATTGGAAGGTCATTAAATTTGCACTATTCACTCTGTTATATAACAGTTCTACCAGAACATATCTGTGAAATACCATGTTTCACCACCTGAAGTAGACTCCTACCTCTTAGTCTCATAAAAATTTCCAAAGATGGATACCAGTGCTGTGTAATTCTGGATACTTTCAGGTATGGTCTTTTGGGAGAATTCTGCTCCATCCATTGCCAAACTTACCATTATGAAATCTATGCAAACAAAATACTTGATAAAAAGCAAGACGTATTTCCACGTCTTGCCATAGTGAGTATTAATAAAAAAGGTATTTTGAGGGTGACTTTTCAAAGGCTATGAACCTATTAGGCATGTATTCTGGCTTTTCCACCGGGTTCCTGAACAGATTCAACAGCAGTAGATAATTTGGTTTTGGGAACCCAATCTGATACCAGTAGGTCTGCAGAAATGACTGAGCTATGTGCTATGGGGAGTGACAGACCTCACTCTTATGTGACTGCTACCCAGTTTTTGAGCTCATTATGAAGAATATGCTACAAATATAGCCGAGGTGTTAGAACTACAGATGTTAATGGTATTAATTAACAGTATCAAGTGGTTAATCATAATTTTAAATGTTAGACCATTTTTCATCGCATTGAAGAACACTGACAGTTTTCCCCAGTTGTAGGTTGTTCTGAAAAGCTGACAGATTTGTGATCATTCTTGTTTCTAAATATTGAAGAAAATTGCAAATCTGAACCAGAAATATGCTAGGGAAATGACCTCAGGCAATATTTCGTGTTCAACATTTAAAACTCATTAGAACAGTGGAAACTCATTATGTATCTTAATATGTATATGTTTCGGCTAGAAAGATAAACAGGTGTAAATTGATCCTGAAATTCTGCATGTTTTTAACATTAAAATGGAGGTACACACTGCACAGTACTGTTATGTCTAATATTTCAGAACTGAACTGACAGCAATTGTCAGGAAAGAATGCCTGGCTGCCATGTGATGTACACAATACCTGCTAGCAGGCTAACCTGGAATTCCAGCTTAGCAATGTACTCAAAACATGTGCTGAACTTTAAACATCACTGAAATTAATAGGTTTTAGAAATTAGTTTAATCTGAAGCAAATAGTTTTTTTACTATGTTGAATCATTACCTCCGTCGGTAATATTTCATTGGATGAAAAAATTAGGTAGGACAACTGATTCTATAAGTATTTCTACAAACTCAAGCTCCAAATTTTGCTGGGTGGTAGATAGGGTGGATGTCAATATCAATACTTCTTGTTGACTATAGCAAATAATAATGGAATTTCAAAAATAGTCATGATTTTAGAAATTTAAAGGTGAGATTCTATGAGCACTGAAACAAGAGTTTGTAGCTTTTCACTTCTGCAAGCATATATGTGTTATCTGGTGCTGCTGATCCAACTCAACAGTCCTTGTTATTAAGTGCCCCCACCTTAACAGGTTTTCCTATGGGATGTGAATATTCAGGTTTTTCTTTTACTCGGCAATTTTTCATCTAAAATAAATAAAATTTTAGTCTGGGGATGGCTTCCTAAAAAAATCTTTGGAACTGTGGAACAGAAGTATGTATTTATTAGCATACAGACTGCTCCAAAAGTATTGAAGGTGCCAGTGACAGGGAGAACATTGTTTGTATTATATCATTGAATAATATCTCCCAGTTTGGAAATGGAAACAAGGATTTCAGCAATTATCCTGAAAGCGTGGCAAATGAAGATTCCAAGAATTAATTATCTGCAAGCAACTTCATAGTAATTTCTGCCAATGTTACTTCCATTAATTCTAACATGAAGAAATACATATTTCCAAGGGTAAGGAGATGGCTGTTTAGATTTTGTTTGTTTTAAGCATTAAACCCCAGAAGGCTTTATGCTTGTTCTATCATCATCAGTCTTAAAGATTATAATTAGCTCATTTTCTCTTGTTGTAGGTTGCTATTGTTAGGGATTCATCTTCAAATTTTCTCAATACTTTTCTTAGATGAATACCTAATTCTGCTTATATATAAATACAATTATAGTTTATCATTGACTTTTGAATCTCTTTGCATTCATTAATCTTGCACATTGTTTAAGCAATTATGTGATTTGAATATTAATAAAAGAAGCTTTCAGGGTTCACTATCTCTATACACATATTTTGGAGGGTGTTTGTTTATTATATAAATTATATTTCAGAAGTCAAAATTTTCATTTAATTGGTATTCCTGTGCAAGGGATTAATTTTCAAGAGGAGCAATTAGATTCAACAGAAAGCCACATTTTTATAAAGGCGGAGATGGAAAACCATCACTATGGTGATAGGAGTGTGCTGTCACACGTCTTGTTTTCAATGTATCTTGCACTGGCTGTGTTTGAAAGGAGGTAGCTGGAGCAAACAAGTATTTGATACTAATGACCTTCCACTTAATTGGATGGCTCCTGAGCATCCACTGGAAGTAGGGAGACCATGCTATTAGTGCCCAGCTTTGTCAAATGTGACCAAGAATGTTAGGGCAAAATACTGATGAATAGAGACTACCTATCCTTTCACACTGAGGGGAAATATCTAGGGAAGGAATTAATGCAGAAAATTCTTTTAAAGTGTCACAGAAACATGTTATAGACAGAATTAAGACAGTCTTTACTGATAGATCTTCACTTATCACCTCATTCCAGCTGAAACCTTTAAATTTCAAAGCTTTTGGAAAAAACATCATGAGTTATCTGTGCTATGGGATGTTTTATCCAGTAATTATTTTTGATTTTCCTACTAAAAGAAAAAAATCATTACTGAAATAAATTTAATCAGTCTTTACTTCATGTACATTCAGAGCTTATAACACACAGGTTTTGGAATTAAATGCAAGGTTGGTACTCTTGGAAATAAATTTGAATCTGTGTGAGCTGTAAGATCTTCAATGATTGCACATAAATACCTGCCATTTTGGTCCTTACTTGATATAACATTTCATTATACTGGAGAAATACTGAAAGTTATGAAGATTCTCAGGCCAGGATAATTGCCTGTCATGAGTTTTTATTTTGGCATTCACCCTTAGCTAACAAGCCAGTGTAACAGGGCATGATGTGCTGTCAAGATGATTTGACAAGCCTGGGAAGTTTCAAAGGCAGTACCTTGTTGCATGAGATTTTTTATTTATTTATTAGTACACTCCAATGGAATTTTTAAAGTGTGCTCATTACCGTGTTTGCATAGTCCATTTGAGAGAGTGAGCACAGAAATTTCGTAACACTTTTTTCCAGCAGCCTGGAGCTGGAAGCAAACAGGGAACTACTGGGAGCAAATAGCACAGGATCCATGACTGACTTTTATTTGCTTCCTAACTCTATATTTTTAGTTTGCATAATAATGCCTCATGGACTTGATCTTTATTAGGTCATCTGTTACAATAATGCATTAAAATACTAATTATGGAGAATTTGTTTCAGTTTGAAACTGGAATTTTTTTCAAACTTTCACAAAGAACTGGGAGACAGCTCCTATGTCTTCCTCATGATAAATCATAAATTTAAAAGTATAAATACTTTTCTTTCCTACTGAATGTCTTTCCTGTAAGATTAAATGACAGTGACAAATACAAGTAAATATATTCCTCTATCCCTCAACAGACAGAACTAGAAAAATTCCACTCGACTTGTTATAGATCACTATGGAAGGATAATGCAAGTTCCCATATTATTAGCCAAACAAAAATGCTTTATACAGTTCCCACAATTTGTGCTGAAGCAATCTGTACCTTACTGTTGAAAGAGGAACTACTATGAATATGGAATTTTAGGAATGTATCTATACCTGACTCAAGCCTTCCCACTCTATTGATGCAGTAGGGCAGTAGTAGGGTTCCTTATATGGACTGGGAATCTCCTAGATGAGCATAACATGATTATCGTGTGTGAAGGAGTCTGATGCTGTCTTAAATATCAGATATATTCTGTATCCACTAGTTTGGAAAAGATGTCTGAGATCATGGAGTCCAACCTGTGACCAAACATCACCTTGTCAACTAGACCATGGCACTGGGTGCCACATCCATTCTTTTCTTAAACACTTCCAGGGACAGTGACTCCATCGCTCCCTGAGCAGCCCCTTCCAATGCCCATCACCATTTCTATGAAGAACTTCTTCCTAGAACTTCTTCCTAGAAAACAAACCTCCCCCAGCACAGCTTAAGACTGTGTCCTCTTGTCCTATTTCTGGTTGCCTGGGAGAAGGGACCAACCTTCACCTGGCTACAGCCTCCTCTCAGGGAGTTGCAGGGAGTGACAGGGTCTTTCCTGAGCCTTCTTTCGTCTGGGCTAAACATCCCAAGCTTCTTCAGCTGTTCCTCAGAGGACTTTTGTTCCAGATGTCTCAATATGGCTACAACAGGCAGACACGGTTAGGCCGATGCTGTTTCAGCAGTGGGTCTGGGTGGGCATTATGTAGAGCCACAGAACAGCTCAGGTTGGAAGGGATCCATAAGAATCACCATGAGTTTAACTACTGCTCCTCACACAGCTACCTAAATTTGAATCATGTGACTAAAAGCATTGTCCAGGTGCTCCTTGAGCTGTAACATCATGAGTGCTGTGACCACTTTCCTGGGAGGCCTGTTCTAGTGATGGATCACCCTGTCATTGAAGAACTTCTAGTTAGTGTGAAATCTGAGCACCCCCTGGTGCAGCTTCATGTGAAGCCATATTGTGTACCCATTTAGGTTCTGGCAAGTGAAAAAGGGCAGAGATGTATTTTAACCTGTATTGTTGGCAGGACGCAAGCTGAAATGAGCTGGTCTCAGTACTGCAGTTACAACAGAGCTGCTCTGAGGATGGCTTTGTCAGAGGTTCTGTCTTGCCCTGAAGTTTTCTCTGAACTGTTCACACAAAGAAAGGTCTGCGTATGTCCGAAAATTATTTTCCAAGAACCTGAGTTACAATTAAGGACAAAATTCTCATCTCTAAATGTCTTTAAGCTTTGCTGTCACAGTGGTAATAATAGATTGTGCTTGGAAAGGTAGGATTAGGACTTTGTACGCTACTAGTTCTGGATAATTGCATGCTGTGTTTTGAACTCATTTTAAATTCACTTAATGCCAGCATAACTGTGCAAAATGCAACAAAGTGGAACCAATCTGTCCTAGCTAATACCAGATCTCTAGATGTGCATCCTTGTTTTAATGCTTTTTCTAGGATTGCATCAATAGTTATTATATTTTTATTTACCAGTGTAATAGTTTATATAAAAAGTTTCATAATCTGTTGTTCTTGCTTTCATAGGACTCTGAATTAAGAGAGAGAGGTACCTGTCAATAGAAAAAAATTCTTTGTAATAAAAAATGGAACCACTTTTAAAATTTCAGAAAATTGTTCATTTTCCTAGTGGTTTGTTGCTCAATTGGTAACAAACTCTGAAGCCATCGGAACTTTTATTTTCCCCAAGGAACTTTTTATTTCTAATGCAATATAGTATCTGTCAATACAGAATCAGATGAATTGCTGTTTCTGAGCAAATGAGACTGAAAGAAGGTCAACAAATAACTAGAATGCTTTATTTTTTTATATATTTTTCACGTATTGTTACTTTCCATTTCCTTTCATATCTTTTATAAATAGATGTTTCTCTTTAATAACACTAGATATCAGCTACTTCTGATATTATAAATCTCCACAACAAATGTTGATAGTCATGTTCACAGTGGTACACAAATACATCAGGATATATCAGTTTTAACACTGATCAAAAATCCTCTGGAATTCTCAAAAAGTTTTTTCTTTTTTTTTATCCTCTTGGGTTCAGTGGAATTTTGTTCAGGTCTAGTGATCTCAACTCTTCGGTAATTTCAGTTGTGCTGTAGGGAATGGGAAAGATTATAACACTTATTCTCAATTTTTAATTCTGTTTGATTTTTTCAATTTTTAATTAGTCTTTTTTAAAACCTTTGTTTCCATGATGTACTAAAACTAGCAAGGATAATGGAAATGGAAATTTCTGATTGCCTGATTTTATTTGTCAAAAAAAAAAGCCAAAGAATTCTGTTCTGCTGATAAACATCTTTGATCTCAGTAGTAGTTCAAGCTAATTAAGAAAATATGTTACCAGAAAATCAGTTCTCTTTTTTCCTTTGATTGTACTCTGGTAAAAATACTATTAAATAATACACTATTAAATTTTGAATTTGGTCCCACTGCTCTAGGTGATACTATACTTATAATTTCATTAATTTTATTGTAAATTTCATTAATGAGGTCAAGGGAGAGTCTTATGTTATTGTTGAGTGTCTCTTATGAATTAATTTTGGTAGGAATCTATTCAAATAATTTTTGCTATTGCTTGTGTGAGTATTTTGCAGACTGAATTAATTAAGAAAATTGGCCTATAATTTCTGCCGTTACCCATATCCTACCAGGTTTCAAAATTACAGAAATAATTACAGTCCTGAGAGAGTCAGGCAAGTTTTCAAATGCTGCATTATACATGCTATACTAAATGCCATGGAAGACTTGATTAAAATATTAATGCATCTCAGCTGGAAATCCTAGTGTGTCTTTTTGCTAAGTACTTTGATTATAGATCGAATTATTTTGCTTGAATTTTCAGAAACATCTGCAGTTCTGAAGGTCTGTGGGTTTGTTTTTGCTGCTAAATTGAACCAGTTGATACCCACATAATACTGTTTTTTCATAGTAAAAACCTAATATCAATTTAATTTCTGTTTTATTCTGTATAAGCTTCAAATACTGGAAGGAAATATCTGTGGAGATATTTAAGTAGATAATAGAGTCATGATCATTGTGGATCTCTAGCATCTTATGGGAAGTTTGCTAGTGTAATTTTTCTCCCCATTTCTTGAATTGTCAGTGTTTATATGTTATTTCATATCTGTATTTCATCTTTACCTGTTCCATTTTCAGAAATTTTGCAACACTCTCTTTGCCACCTGGCTCCTGACGAGTGCAGTCACCCACAGCCTGTCTGACAGCCTCGTGCCTCAATGCATTTCATGGGGAAAAAGAGTAGACAAGCTGAAAACAGTTTTTACCCTCCTACCTTGTGGCAGCTTCGTGTGTCAGTGAGTCAGAAAGGAGATGATGGAACATTTAGTGACAGTTACAGTGGGCAAGGGTCAAACTCCACACTCTGAAAGCAAGCTGGACCTTCTCTGTGTCTGTCTGGGACTCAGTCTACCTCATAAATAACTGAGGTTACTGCTGAAACATGGCAACAAGTAGCAAGTGATCCAAATTTCCTATTCACTGTGAACATCTAATCTTTGGAGTCACTCAAGGCAAGGATCAAATATCTCTCCAGATAATAGAGGTGAACAAAAGAAAAAAAAAAAAAAACCACAAAAAAACCCCCACACAACAACTGACTTTAAGCCCAAATATAGAGAGGAATCAAAGCAGGAAAAATATAGAGAGATCCTTTTTCAGAAACTTTTTTCCTCAATTTACTCAATACTGCAAAGAAAAAGACTTAATATATGATTCAACCCTTATGCTCCTGGATGGATTTACAAGAAGAGTGGATCTTTGACCTAAGTAATTTTACATTAGTCTTTGTGAGCTGCCCAAAGACCAATCTTATTTTCTCCTCTAAGAAGCAATAAGATAATATAACAATTCTTTTCCTCTTGTATGTGATATCTTCTAGAATGGTGCGTAATCATTTTTTTTCTGCTAATAAAAAACATACATATTTGATATGAGCCTATTCACATTTCCAGACTTGATATAGATTTGTTGTGTGCTGACTCTAAGAACTTGGTATTTTTCTGGTATAAACTTAGCAAAATGGCATATCTTATATTGCAATCCGTATTGAAATTTTGAACATTACATTTGGATGAAACTTGCACATGGCTGAAAACCCAGGATGCTATTTTCAGGTATTTAAAAATGTTTAGTATACACTACCAGCAGTACCATCAGCTTTGTTTTCCTAGGGTGACTGCAGCTGTTTCTTTTCAGTAAACAAGTCCTATGGCTTGATATTAAATATACTTGGATGTGTCTACAATATTGGATTCTTCCAGCTCTTTTAAGCATTTCTCCACTTAGTTTTGGATCCCACTTAGACTTATGAAGCTGCTCAGATCTAGAAAACTATGAACTAAAAAAAATAAGCATCTTCTTAAAAGCTTAGATAAGAAAGGATGCTCACCATCTTTGTCATTTTCTGATGCTTTCATGGGATGATTTCATAGGAGTTTCCTTGCTTTCAAAATCTTCTTACTAGGAGACTTCCTGGAGAATCGCTTTACAGAGACTTTACATTCTGAGAATGTGCCAAAATTGCTACATGGAATTTCTGAGTGGTAACACTTCATCTTTCAGAAAATTGTCCCATCATAAAGTTGCTTAATAATTCTCATGCACTTTTTTATTTCATAGTTTTCACATTTTCACCATTTTTTATGTTTCTTATTGCTTTTTTATTTCTTTATCAATGCTTATTAAGAAGTGGCAGATCTTCTCCCCTTTTTGTTTTTCCTCAAGTATTTTAAATTTTTTAGGTGTACCCACAATTATTTTGTGAGTGGGAGTTTGACTACCCACACTGAACAGCTTCACCACACTCATAGGTTTGCACTCCTGTCAGGAGATGAGCTCTAAGAAGTTGACAGTTTGCATTATAAAAAGGGAGCTACAATATATAATAAATAGAAGTCATCATATTGCATGAAATATGCTGAAGTATAGAAATGTTAAATGAAGTATTTTTAATCACTGAAAAGGAAAAGAAGTAGGATCACTTAAACCTCAGAGATTAAGTACTAAGAAAATTAATCAGGGTGGAAAAAGATCCCACATGTTTGCAGTTCCTATTTTGTCTAGCTAATGGCTTGAGTAACGTAAATAATGCTGGCATTATCAAAATGGATTAGCAAATATTTATGCTAGCCTGATTGTTCAGCATGTCTGCACTGATGAATATAAACATCTTGTGGGAAAAAGGCTGAATTTGCAAAGGCTTCAACCTGCATTATGTAACAGGACATAGCTTAATATTTCTGATGACCTAAGATGAATTCTAATGAGCACATTTTTACAACCTAGATCATTAGATGGACATAAAATATTCCTCCAGTAGGTGTTTGTGGAAACGATTCTTAACAAATGAATTGCTAAACCTCTGAGAGCTTCTTCATACATTCATTTGCATGCCTTTGTAATAAAACAACCACAGTTTGCTGGAAAATAAACATGAAACCTAGAATTCAGCCAAATGAAGAAATATTTTCTGTCTTCACTTACTATTTGAGTAAAGTGTTACTTTTCATGCAATGAGGAAACTGTCTCTAGAACAGACTGAATTCAAAATGGAGGAAGAATTTCACTTTTCACATATCTGCTTCCCACAGAAGTGTCCCTAAGGTAGTATTATGGACCCAGATGAGGGTAAACTATAGGCTGTTGGATGGGGCAGCCACTAAAAGTTGGAAATGTGTATGATGGAAAGCTGTTTTATGCACAAGTGTTTGTGCACTTGATTCAAAGCTGGATTATGAACAAAGTTCTTCATCATCTGAAGTAAATGGTCTACATAACAGGTTATAGAATTCATATCTGAGCCAAATGTAAACAACTGATTTATGTCATGTAGGACAACTATATGAACTCAAAAATCAAGCTTTGAATTGTTAATATTTTACTATCTATTGTCTTACGCTCCAAAACCAATCTACATTCAGTGATAATGCAGCTTTTATTTTCTCCCTAAAGCATTCCCAACGCTGACATGTACAATGTTGTGATGTGATGTTTTGCACCAATTCCAAAGCATTGTAAATTAATGAAGCTATCAGCTTTGTTCTGTTCAATAGGGCAGTCCCAACATACACACACACACCCTAGGATTCTCAGTGCTCATCTGCTTGGGTTACTTCTACAGAATCTCTGCAATATAATACATTAAATAGTTTTTCTTTCTTATATCCATCTGTTTTCAAAATAACTAGAGATCATGATGACTGGATACGTTCCTTTATACCTTCAAAGTTATTATTTTCTATGGATTGCTGTGCATTTGTGGAATTTCTAGTACAACAAAACAAAACAAAAAAAAATTATAGGTCCAGGCTTTCTTTGCTCTTCGATATTATGGAATATACAAACAGAGAGATCTCTACAAGGCAGGTGAGAGAGTGACCAAGAGCTGGGGATGGCTGATAACAGAGGACATAATACTGCTTAAGGTAAGGCAGGCAAAAGCTGGGAAAACAAGAGGATACTAAGCAGAAGTACTAGAGAAGAAATGAGGTAATATGTTGATCTAAAAAGCTAGATTGAGAGCCTAGCCCACAATCAGGCTAAAAATCATTTTCTGTATTACAAGAGAGAGAAAGGGGAACAAAGGGAAAGACTAAAGCCAATTTGGGGGTGGTAACAAAACTACAGGAGGCTGGAGTGAGGTAACCTCAGGCCAGTCAGACTAGAAAACAAAATCACACACAGAGTTCCTGGAGTATGTCTGCAGTTAAATGACACTTTTCATGGATTTTAGCTGCTTGGATTGTGTCATGTACCTGATGGGATAAAATTATGAGTGTGGCCCCCACATCAATCTGAAACATTCAAGTAGACCCAGTAAGTAAAGTACATCAGATCTTAAAGATATGGCACTGAACTCTGCCACACAGACATGTCCAGTATAGAACGCTGCATGTCCTAAAAGGATGGTTACTTAACAGTGTGTTTTTCTTTTCATCATTTTTATAATTAGGATATTTTTCTCTCTCTGTTTGAAAAAAAATACAATATTTTTATTCATTTTCCTTTCATTTTTAATTTCAAAATCCATTCCTAATCTTGTCTTTTCTGTGATCCAATTTTGGTTAAACTGTGTGTAAATTTCTTTCCAAGGTGGATGAATTCAAAATACTTCAGCTGAAACAAGAGGTATTAAAATGGTGTAATTTTGTAAAAATGTATATCAATGCATTTTTCTATTGTATATCAATATTCTTACTTTAGTTGGGTCAGAGTTAAGCAGTTATAATTTTTTTTCTTTGTATCAAAAATGAGTGTTCCTACTATCACTGTTGAGAAGAGGATCACATTCTGAGCATCTGTCCCATTGTCCAGTATGTCATGTGTTGGTTATGCTGGAGAGCAAGACAGTCTGTGGGAATGTTACTTGTTTGCTTTAACAATAAGCATGACATAACTAATAAATAACCTGCAAAAGTAAGTTAAGGGCTCTTTTTCAGCCATTCTTTCATCTCTTAAAAACCCAAATTTTTTCAATGACTTGAACTGGGAAGATAGGAATAGTGCAGAATGATTCTGTACTTCTGTTTAAAACACTGCTGAAATCTTGAGCTATGTAGGTTTTTTTTGTTTTTTTTTTTTTTCCCTGTGCAGGCAGGGAACCAAGAGGAAAGAATACTTGGAAGAAGAGAGGAAATAGAGTTATAGAGTTACTTTTCACTTGTAGACATGTAGAGAAACCTTGGACTAAGAAATATCTATTAACTGTAGAAACAGCAGGTGATGACAGTATGAGTCAATTTTTCCCCTTTAATGAGTAGCATCCTTTAGAAAAATTTTACTTGAAGATGTTAATAAATCTATTCTATGCAAAATCTGTCATGATGCAGTAACTTACCTCACCAAGGAAAAGTTTTTCTTTTTTCCTTTTACTCATTCATTACTTATCTAGGCTTTAACCTTTCCAACATCCCCTGAGTTAGCTTACAGTACAGGCTTTTCTACAATGATTTATGCATCACATAATGAAAGATTCATAATAAGCTACACTTTTTCTCAAATAACCCTCTAAGTCATTTTGATTTGCCCTTTTTAAAATATTTTTCACAGTAGTTGATGCCATTTTATTCACTGATTAAACAAGACTTACTTTGGCAGCACGTAATTTTATTAATGCCTGTTTTAAAAGTAAGTTGAACTTGTCTTATAATTATGCATAAGTAAAAAGTTGGTAAGCTTAGGAACAATGTCATCTGAATTTCATCACCACATGAATAAACTTTATTGGTATCAAGAAATAATAACATCTTTCTAGCCATAACCCACAAACTTTTTGAGACACACATGGCCAAGAATCTGGTGGTAAGTGGTGCCTGAAGGCTGAAGGACTTCAACTGCACTGGATCCTGGGAGGTTCAGGTCTCCTTTCTGCCAGGCAGTGTAGGATTTCATCTCTGCCTGCTTTCCAACTGTGAGCCTATTTCCTACATTTTGCCAGAAAATCTTATAAGCAAATTGAAGTGAAATGGAAAATCAGTCATTTTAAATACAGACCATCTATCTAGTGCACAGTAGTTTGCTTTCGGGGACATACTGTTACTATGTTAGGCCTGGTCAGAAAAGTTCTCCTGAAATATTTTGCTGCAGTCAGATTCTTGGCCAGGAACAAAATTGATTTTGGTGAGTTCACTGAGAAAAGTGGAAGAAATATGCTGAATAAAAAGAACTTATTACATATTTTTATTTATTTTTACAGTCTTTAATTATGGCAGTAACAATGAACACATGAATTCTAATTTCCATTGGAAATCACTTTCACTTTAATTTCATTCATTAACAGAATGCTTTTTTAATGTACTCCTCAGAAGATTCAGAAAACCTTGACATGTTGAAATTTTCTAAAAGATTGGTATCTTCAATTTTTTAATATACTCAATAATAAAAAGACTTCTGCATTTAAGACAAAGATACTAAAATGAAAAATCAGATGTGTGATATCTGGCAATGTCTAAATGAAATTGTACAGGGAAGAATCTACAGGAATCATAATTAGACAAATTATTTCAGATTGCCAATTACTGCACATAAGCACTTAAAAACAGAGGTAAACCATAATGAGCTAATTATTACTGAACTAATGGTTCACTGTAATTAATAATTATTTCTAGTATTTTGAGGTTCTAATTTTAAATCAATATTCTATCCACTGAAACAAAATATTTCCTGATGAGAGGTGTTGTTTTTCTAATTCACCAGAAGAGACTCCTAGAAATAAAATGGGAGACAAGCTCATCTGGAGAAAAAAATATCACAAAAAATTGTAAGGAAACAGACTACAACTCTCCAAAATTTTAGTTTCTAACAAAGATTGCTGTAAATATGGAATAAAACAGGTTGAGTACATAGAAACATTTATTTTTAACTAGAAAAAAACCATGTAAATGAGACAAGTAGACATATCCAAGTTATATTTTATTTCAAACTTCGTTTTTAAGTAATTATGTCAACATTGTCTTGAATAAAGGGGAACACCAGTGTCTAAGCACAACAAACAATCTTGGAGGCAGAAAATCCAGTTTATTTGGGTTTTTTTTAAAATCTTAGACTAGTGGAGATAATTAGAAGTTTGACAATTATTGAAATAATTAGAAGTTTAACAATTATTGAACCACAAAATGGTTTGGATTGGAAAGGACCTTAAAAATCATCCAGTTCCAAACCCACTGCCATGGGCAGGGACACATTTCAGCTAAAGATACTTTTAACAGCCATCTTGTCTCACTGCCAGAGGTCTGTTTTCCTGGCAGCTCATGTGATCTGACTGTTCTAGCTAGAATTATGATTTCAGAGAAAGAATAGTTCTCTTGTTTGTTTATCTTTTCATTTGTGAAGAAACTACCTGCAGTATCAATACTTTGAATAAAATAGTAACTTGCATTAGAAGCTACAATTTAAGGAATTCTGTGAAACTCCTCATTGATGTACAGCATGTTAACTAAAAATTATGATTATTACCCTAGGAGGACTATGCTGGATTATTGCAGTTATGAGTTTGAAATACATTGTGGATTTTAAGCTTTAATCAAACAGTATTGTTGTCTGCTGTTTTATTTCCTGAAAAAAAATAATGGTAGGACTGTAATCCATTTTTCTTCTATTTTCTGGAGATGTATTCTTTGCTTGGCTTTTGTTGTGTTGTTTTTTTTTTTTTTTTTGGCTTTTCTTATCTGAAATATTTTTGCTGATGAATGGGAGAGATTTGATCCTATTGTATGTCTTAACTCTCTCCAGTGTAGAATCCTACTCTTAAACCTTTTAAAATACTCTATTTTGAGCCCTTCTAACAGCAATGCAGGAAAAGCAGAATCTAATCAGAGATATTTTTAAAAATTTAACTACAGAGTAAGAAAACTGCATTAAATGTCCACCTCTTAATTAAATACTATTTCAGGAAAAGGTTCAGTTAAAGTACTTCACCATTTTTAACCTATCAAGTGAAATGGTGCTTATGTTGTCACTGTTATGTTGTTTCTGAGATGCATGCAAACAAGTGAGGGCAAAAGTGTCTAACAGTGTCTCTGGATATCTATGGATGCTTTGATATTTAATGTAAAAAATTATATGATCTGTCACATTATCTACTCTTCTTCAATAGATTCTATTTTTAATATATTATTTAGTTGTTAGTGCCTGTCCTGGAACCCATTCTGCTTCCCTGGCAGTCAGAAAGCACGGATTCTAAGAAGCATATTTCAGGTTAATAGTAATGGTCGCAATGTAATGAGGTTTAAGTTGAGATTAATTTTTTTTTTCCTCATCCAATTTGTCTTTTTTTCAGGTGGAATGGAGAGATACTCTCTAGAGAAAAAGGTGTGTTATCATTTGAAATGAAGGAGGGAGGTATCTTGGGTCCAGTTCCTAATCAGGAATCACCATGGAAACAGGAGCTACCCCCTTATACGTTTCTTGTGAGGAAACGGGGGAGCAAGAACCCCACGGGTATGAGGTTGTTCCCTATTGCCTATGCATGCAGATCTGTGTTAGACACTTTGTCCTTTCTTCTTTTAAATAAATTTCTTTTATGTGATCCTTTTGCAAACATATCCAATATAGATACAAATTTGAGCTCTTTATATTACGTTGAAAACTTGGACCTTTCATATCTGCATATAAAGCAAAATCCTTAGAAAACTACATGCTAGCTGCTCATAGTTCCCTAGGCATGTCTGTCATCAACAGCCTTTGCCTCCAGAGTTAAGAACCAGACTATAAACACAAACTCAGCTCATCATCATTCTCCTGAAAGAGAAGCATAAAAAAAGTTAATGTGATTCTGCATCACACTAACATGCAGAATCAGATGAGAATATTACCTTTGTATTCGGATAATGCATTTTGCTTGAAATATGCCCTTCTCCTTTCCTCTTTCACATATACACTAGAATCTTCAAATTCTCAATTTTTTTTTATCTTTGTACTTGAATTAGCCTTCAGAAACTTCTTCCGATGTAATAAGATAAAGTTGAAAATTTTTTAACCATCTAGTCTTCTGGGGGAAGTATTTAAAAAATTCATATCTTTCTGGAAACATACAAATTTCTGTAGTACCAGTAAACCCATCAACTGTATTTATAATGCCCTGTTACATAGGTTCTAAAATTTGGTAATTCCTATCGCAATAGGTCTATTAAGTTTTTATAACTAAAAAAGTATTTGGATGAATGAGTAATTGCATAAGGCAAGTTAATCATTGAGATCCACTGCTAAGAAAGTTCTGATCCTCCTTCTCTTTGAGCCAGGAAAACTCTGCTTCAGGATGAGAATGCAACCAATCATAAAACACATTTTACATATTTGAAACTGAGCTGAACTGCCTGTAGAATCTTTAAAAGTCAAGACAATGTTCTCCAAAATGTGCTCACACATTCTATATAGTTATTACTCATCCCTAGCCTGATTGCTATAGCATAGGTTTTACTCCAGTGGTTGATTTTATAGTGAAGATTTGTTCAGTAGAAGATTTTTGTAAAGAAGGAAGCTTTAATCCAATTAATTACTGCTTCTTTGGAGTTTGTTTGGGGGGGTTTATTTTAATGTTTCTGCTGAAAATGCCTTTGATTTGGTTGTTTGGACTATAGCTGCAGCCTCTGTGCTCAACTGCTTGAAAAACAGCCTGTGGAAATGTATTTGAAAATGAAGTTATTTCACTTAAGCTCTTCTTCATATATTTTTATGTCACTTCACATGTAAAGCTGTCAATTATTTTAATATGAAATAAAATTTTCCATGTAAGAGCATAGCTGTAGTTAAGAATGAGCAGAGAAACTAATGAATCTACACATAGAAGTTCCAGCTTAGAAAAAAAAACAAAGGCTTATTTAAAGCAAATATTATTTTCCTTAGTGAAATTCTATTCAAGAATAAAATATCTGTATTTATTGGCCAAATAGAGAGCTATTCATCTTATACTACAAGTCGCTCACGGCAGAATTCAGTTGTTTTACATCGGTGCCAAATGCTGTTTTAAATGCCCTTGAGTACTGATACCTCCCATTTCCAGCAGTCTTTACTGAAGGCTGTAGGTTTTTTGAAGATCCTGTATCATGGCAGTTGTACCTAGTAGTAGCTTCCAGAAAGTTGTTTTGCTGTCTTGTCAGGAGAGGTAGCCTTTATTTGCCTAAATCTAACCATCAGGTGCCATTTGAGGGAGATTCAACAATCATGACTGCAGGACATGACAGGACATGACATGGACAGGACTGTTGAGTTCTCACAGATTTCTAATTATGGATAGAGATTAAATCATCTTTTCTACTTTGACGTGATTTTTTCTCATTTTTGGAATTATTTTATTGGGGAAATAGTCTGCTAACTTGAGTTTAGCCTAAGTATAAATATCTATTCTTAGTTTTCAGTGTATCCACGGGTTTTGTTTTTCAGTAAAGGAATTGATTTCTTTATTCTTGTTTCTAACTACCTATTGCTACTTCTCCATAAATCCCCACCTAGGAATCTGTCACAATGCAGTACTACAGAGCTCATTTGTACTTGTATTTCCATGTTTGTGTCATGAATGTTATGATAACTTTTCAGCGCTTGGAGGTCTTCTCTTGGTTCATGTTGATAATCTTCTTCTTTTTCAGTCTAGGATCTGCTTCTATGTTTTCTAGAAGGCTGTTATAACTTTACTCTTCTTTTCATTGGCCTGCATCTGCAATTTACATCTGAATTTACCATGTACATTGACATCAACATCTGTCAATAGCTATTTCTTTTTATTTTTTCTTTTAATTAGTCTAAAGATCAGGTTTTTTTCCAGCTTAATGTTTTGAAGTCAATAGCTGACCATGCATGAGCATTTACAGCCATGTCTCCAGTGCCACCCTGTGTCTCAACTCATCATCATCTGTAGGTGCACCTCTCTGCCATGTCCTGTGTCTTCCCTTCCTAAGATATCATCTGTGATACTAAGATATGTCAGTCATAAAACCTTTGAGGTGCTGACATATAAAGATAAGATAGCCAGAACCACCTGGCCAATTGTTAGGTAAAAAAGATCTGTTAAAAACCAACCTGCTAAATCAGGAAGTTCAGCTAAAGTTTGGAGAGAAAACGTCTGTCAAATGTCAGTGCTGAGGGTACAAAGCTTGCAATCTCTTTGTTAACAGTGTCAATAGAGTATTATGAGGCTGCAAGGTTATGATAGGTATATAATTAATACTGATGAAAGAAAACTTTTTGCAAACCTTGCCTTTCTACATATTCTCCAGGCAAATTCAATAGGGGTAACATCGAGGCTGACTCAACAGAAATCATTCTGGTTAGTACATTGGATAATGCAAGAGGCTGAGAACACCAGATAGTATTTATTAAAGAAGAATGACGTACTTGTGCTGGTAAAACAGCACCATCTGCTTTAGCTTGTTAAAAAAATTCTGACCCAAAGTTTTATGCACTAGAAGAGATGAGTAGGAAAATGGTTTTAAGGCATTTGTGAGAAGTGAGATTACTTGTAAAGGAAACTTTTCTTTTAGAGTAGCATTTCAACTTCTGTTTCACTTCTTTGTATTCCTTATCTCTAGGCTGCTAGAATTACCTGGTCTTCAGGAGTAATTCAGCAGTTACTTTAGTCTGCCTTATATGTTGTTTCCTTTTAGGAAACAACTATGATTTTCATTGTTCAATTTCAATGCTGTGAAAGAGTGTTTTAGAGTGTGAAAAAGTGTTCCCTTATTCCTCACTAAATAGAGGAATTTAATTATATTCTATCTTTTGCAGAAGAGTACCCTGTTAGAAGATACTCCTTGTTGCCTTAGAACTAAAAAATGAATATGACCAAGAATGGTTTTCAGGAGAAAAAATATATAAGTTTTTTTGGAAATCATAATTATCCTTTAAGGTGCTCACTGGCCTTTTGTTATCTCCAAGACTATAGTCCAGGGGATAAAAGTGCATTCCCAGTTAGATATTCCCCTCTGAGGGAATCCTCTGTATTTACCCACAGTTTTGTTTTGCTGTACCATGACTTTCATTTCTTCAGGAAGGATTCCTGGCAAGTACGGTGATAACATTCTGCGAATGAGCATAATCACCCATTAATAAATTCATCATTATAGTGTATTGCCTACTTCAAATCAACTTTGAATTTTAATCTTTAGTCCATGTGTAAGTCTAAACACTCAAGCCTAGGAATTTTTGAAAGAGGAATAGATATTCAAAGAACAAAATGTCTTTTAATATAAATGAGATCTGCATGTTTCTACATCTCCTGTTCCCTGTACACCCTGGCACATGCACAGGCACATTTTTGAGCCTAACTTCCATGATTTGGGTGCAAAAGAACTAAGACAGGAATGAGCCCTCATCTTTAGTCTTTTTCTTGAATAAGGTCCTGTCCAATGACTTTCTGTCTGAGTATTTTACTAAGCCTCATAAATGTCTATGTATATAAATAGACACCTACACTGACACAAAGAAAACATGTTTCCTACAGGAAATAATTCCTAGAAAATTAACTGTCAAACATACTGAAAGTAGATCTCACTGAATCTTTCTGAGGGACAGGATTATCTCCAGGGTTTTGTACAGTTAAGTTTTCAGGATCAGCAGTCGAGAAACAAAAATTTTCTCCAAGAAAAGTAATTTTAAAAGTATATTATCTCCCCCCCACACCACACACACAGGAGCATCATTTAAAAACCCAGAATAAAGTCCTACCAAATATTTCAAAGGAAAACTGGTAACCTGGTAATCTTACCAGTGATTTTGAACAATTTTCCTATTGACATATTTGAGTATAAGGCTCTAATCGATTTTAAAACCTTGAAAATAAAATGAATGGCATACAAATGATATTAGGAAGTACTTGATGCTTCTGTGAAGCCATATACTTCACATACATAAACATGATGGACCCCATGTGAATATTACTAACAGGCAGTTTTAGTGCTGTCATTTTAAACGAGTGCAGCTTTCGTTAAGATGCCATTACTTTTTATTTAATTGATGCCTTGGTTTTAAAGATTGGGATCATTCTGTAGCCACATTATTATTCTATGCAGCAGCTTACTCCAGGCTAATTTATTTTCATGTCTGCATTCTTTGGGAACGTCAGATCTGTTTATTCAGAGCAGATAAATCTGCCATGTGGTAAATGATAAGAAGGAGATGGTCAAGTATGTTATGTTTCTAACCCTTTGAGTTCTGTCAAAATTATTGTAAAAATGTGTGATATATTTTGAAAGGAAAAGAATAATGTGTTGTTTTATTCTGTGGAACACTTACGAATTCCATATAGAATACAATTAGTCTAGAAATTGGATGTGCCAGTGTGCTATAGAGAAATGAGTTTTTGAATATAATCTTCTGCATAAAATGAAAAATGCTATTTATCATAACGTTTGGCATTTAGATAGAATTTTTTGAGACTCTAAGAATTTTATTAACATTTATTAAGTGCAGCACATGACACATTCTTTGAGGTAAGCAATTCTCTCATTAAATTAAGAAAAAAAGATAACAGCATAAAGAGTTGGTGGTTATTCAGACCCATCATAATCTGCTTTTGCTTCTTGCTTCTGTGAGACCACAGTCCTTCATTCCTTGAAAAGAAATAGCATTCCAAAAAGCCAAAGAAAATTTAAGTTTGTATTGCCTTATTTCAGTAAGAAAAACATTAGGATGTATTAGTTTATATCAGTTGTTTGTTTGTTGTTATGTTATTGCTGTTCTCAGATGTGGAATAAAATTCTCCATATATTAACTCTTGTTAGGCTGGTGGGTGATGATATTTTGAACTTATACTACTACTGATAATGAACAATTCAAAAGTAGTGTTTTATTTAAAGATCTTAGCATAAGAAATATCCCATTGCATTTATACATACTGTCATTTAGAAAATACATATTTAGTTAAACGTGTTTAGTTAAATGTATTATTTGCTATAATTTTCTAATGGCACTTAGATGTTTCACATAGAGATTTTCATGAATTAATTGTCTTTACTATTAAGAATTTTTTATGACAGAGGTTTAAAAATAGGTAGAGGACTGTGCATTGCAATATCTTAAAACTGAGTCTCTCTTTGACCTCTTAAATCTTTTGATTGACCAGGTAGCAGTTTTCCCTGTTATACAGTGCAGGTAAATGTACTGTTTAACTTATATGCAGATAACTGTTGTATAAACAGTTATATGTGTAACTGTTTATAAACAGATGAAAGTACTGTTACAAAGTACAGAGTTACTAACAGAAATGTGTTCATAACAGAAAGCTATTTGCTGCTATCATAAATCATGTCATATCCCAGACAGTTTTGCAATGACATTATCTTTGGAAGATCAGTAGCTAGCTGTATCTCTGTAGTTTGCCCTGCAGTTCTTACTAGTAATGAAGGTTTAAGAGCCTTCAAGACCCTCAAGGAGAGAAGTAAAATGAAGCCACTAAATTTTATATTGTTGTAAGGAACAAATCGAGATGTGAACTTGTAAAAGTGTCACATAAATTTGGTCTTTGCACAGAAAATATATTTTTCAATTGACTGATGAAAAAAGAAGAAAATATTAAAGAAGTTTAAACCAGTGTTTAAAATGTTCAATAAGAAAAAAAACCCAGCTAACTATTTCTTATTCTAAGAAAAAGTATTATGGGTTTGACCCCTGTATGGGCCATTCACTTAGGAGTAGGACTTGAAGATCCTTGTGGGTCCCTTCCAACTCAGAATATTCTGTGCTTCTGTGATTTAGATACACTGGATTAGAGACTAGAGCACAGAAACAAATCAAACCTTGAGCTTTTGTTTTCAAAAGATATTGCAGAGCCCTAGACATTATGGAATGTTCCTGCACAGCAATGTTTGGTGAGTATGAACTGAGAAACAGGTGGGTTTTCCTTGAGAACACCTGCAAGAGAGAATTGGAATAGGAACTACTTAATTATCTGCCTTGCTCTTTCTCATTCATAGTCCCATGCAAGGTGGAACACTGTGCATTGGATTTTGCTTTGTGAGCATTGAGATCCAGTAGTCTGTGAAGACAGAATAACCTACAATATTAGAACAAGGGTTTTTTGCCTCCTTCTAGTGAAAATATGCTTCAGACAATCCTTCTCAAAGTACACATGAATACTTTAGGTTCTCTTCTAAAACTTGTAATGAATAGGAAATCCAACATGGTATTCTTTGCTAGTTCTTCTATCTTACCTATTTCCCCTAGGATTTTTTTTTCCTTGCTTTTCTTTTTGCTCTGTTTTCATTTTTGTTTTTGTTTTTCTTTAGAGATTTTAGGAATCCTCTTTCCTTTTTCTTGTAACAAGCCATAATACCAAAGGATTGGAGGATTTTTCTAAACCTAAAAGCTTAATGAAGGCTCATCTAGACTAGACAGGGTGATACACTTAGTCTTAAACCCAAATTACCTATGTCAAAATACAAACATAAGTCAATTTTACCTCTACTTGTTCTATCTGTTCTTTCCTTCCAATATTGCAGTTTTATGCTAAACCCCAAAATCTCAAAGTATGTAATCTAAAAGATCATTCTAAAGAGGATTTTTGAGATGCTTTTCCTATTTAAATAATAAAGACAAATCAGCTACCTATGTGATTTGACTGTCCCTCAAGTTTCTTTAAATGAAGCATGACAAATTTGCCTAGCATGCCATATACAAGATAGGTCTTTCAACACTTCATGAAACATGAAGGACTAAGATAACTTTATCTGGAATCTGCAGTCCAACAGAATTATCTATATCATACAAGAAAAGTAATTTTTGTCTGGTTTTTTGAACTTTTATAGAGGTGAGAAACTAAACTGATTTTTAAAATAGAAGTTTAAAAACTAGATCATTCTCTTTGTATTGTCATGCAAAATGTGATTTCTGTTGTTTTTTCCTTAAGTTCTACAAAACTATCCTGATAAAGCAGAGAAACATTTTCTCCCCTTTTCACAACAGTGTCTTTTTAGTATTATTATTCCTTTTTACTTATGAAATTTAATAACAAAATATTATCACGGTTTGTTCTGAGTTGCAAGGGACACAGAAGGTGCTAGTAACACCAGGGTCATGGGTTCAATCCCTATGTGGGCCATTCACTTAAGAATTAATCATCCTTCTGGGTCCCTTGCAACTCAGAACAATCTGTGGATTTCTGCTTTTTTACAGAACTGCTATCTATACTATTGAAATGGATTAACAATTCTCTGAGGCCAAATGAAATCTATAGACTTTAGCCAGTTGGACTGCTTTTACACCTTTTTCTTTTTTAATTGTTCTGTGTTCTACATTCATTATGCCTAGTTTTTTCAACTACAAATATCTTTCTGGGAAAATAGGAAAGATTAACTCATCCACTGGAGATTTTTCAAGTGTTTGTTTCCATAAAAGCAATTATATTTCTCCTTTTCCTATGTTAGAAAAAAGTCATATCTAGAATCTCTAATCTTAACAGTGAAGGCTTGCTTGGCCTTTCTGTTGCCTAAATGTTGTGCTGATCGTGGTTAATGTTTTACTTTTGTAAAAGTGGTTTTTGTCTATGTTGGAAAGTAATATCCCCCATAAAGGTCACGACTTGAAAAGATACATGAAGTGAAGTGAGTGGCACAAAACAGTAGGGAGCAAAGCATTGAACAATTCGTTGAACAATAAGGTCAATTACTTCATATCTACTTGTAGCTCAGCACAGCTGGATGGAGAAAAACGCAATAGCTGACTGGCATTCTGTAACACTCCAATGTAGAATAATAATAGAGTTTAAATTGCCAGTTTACCAAAAGTGTCATTCTGAGTGGGCCAGCACAGAAATGAGAAGCAAGCTGTCTGCCAGAAAAGTATTACAAAAAGAACTAAGGAGTATTAGTAGAACAGAAAAGAAAGAAAATAGTAGACAGTGCATTCCTTGTTAAAGCAGGGGTCTGACGTCCTAGTTTTTATACAATTTTTTGTCTTAAAACTATCTGATCAGACTATTGCAGAAACTCTTTACTATTTAAAAGTTGTTAGTAGCTTTTTATAAAGGCAATTAACATCCATAAAAAGTTCCCAAATAATCAACATATGAGTTCAAAAGTTCATTTGCACTAGTTAACTTCTTTAAAATGAATGACTACTGTGATCATATACAATTCTTCAAGTACTGCCCTCCAGTGGAAAATCTGAACAGTAAAGATTACTTCCTAAATGCATAAGAAGCATGAGTCAGTACTCTAGTAAGGAGAAAGAGCATCAAAAAGTAATAGAGGACAGTCAAGGAGGAATCTAGCATATACTGATTAATATGCAGTGGAAAGGTCATTTTATGTCCTTAAAGTCATCCAAAAACAGGATGGACTTGCTGGGAAAACCATATATATCCTTTAACAAGCTTTGTGATTAAAAAATTTGACAGGAACTGTTAAAGAATGGTTTTGATGTGATCTTCCCAAATTTTATATCAAGTCCACTGATACAGACAGCTTAGGGCTTGCATGCAAATTCAGAAAGAAAGCAATTTTAGAACTTGGAAAATATTTTTATAAGGATATTTTTGGCATTACATGAAATATATCGACTAAGATGGGTTACCCTCATTGGTATAAAGGGAGTACTATATTTTACTGATTTTTAGGTTTTCTTGCACACTTTAGGATATTTGGTTCAGGTTTATTTTGTCCAGAAAATAGGTGATAAAATTTTTTATGTTTTTCATTGTATCATTTTTACTGTGTAGGTTAAACATGTTTTTCATGCTGACTCAGAAACATAAATGCAGTGATAGGATTTGTAAAACAATTTTTCCTTTCAATATTCCTCTGTTCAGATAGTACAGGGCTGCAAAAATATAAGAAAAATCCAGATTATTAAATTTACTTTCTCCATAGTATTTTAAGTTTCTTCAAGTTCTCTTACATTATCATCTGTGCGTTATCCTTCCATTGGAGTTTCCAGCAGTACCATATAATATGGGGAGGGGGGGGGGGGGGGTTTTTTTTAAATTTTAACCCCCCGTTCCTTATAAAAAGTCATACAACATAATTATTTTTCAGTTTTTCTGAATGTAGAAACTTCTGTCGCTTTTAATGTTGCAGGTGAAGTCCCTGCATAGGAAAGAGGTGTCATCCATAACTCTGTCTAACTCTTCCCATCACTGTCATCCATCTGCTTCACTATGTCTGCTGTGCAGGAAAAGCAGGAATCCCAGAAGTAGGTGGTGGGAAGGATGGAGATGGAAGTTAAAACAGCAGCTGGTGGCAGAAAGCTTTTGTTAGTAATTGCTTATCCTGAATTTGAGTGGCAGCAGTGTCCACAATGCTTAAAAGGCTAGTGTTCCAGCTATTTTCACTAGGAAATCTGGCAGTCAGATTTGCAGTTTATGCCTAACCTGGAGCGTAGTTTTCTCTCAAAACAGTGAAATGTGAAGTTTCTTTACTCAGGGGGATATAATCTATGCATCACAGGGAATTCAATCTTGAAGCCTTTTCAAATAGAATCGGTATAACTTCACACACTTGCTTTTTCTGAGTTAGAGGTTAGTAAAAGCCTGGTAGACGCCAGTTCATATGTTTCTCCTACTAGCACAGTTTTTAATGTCATAATTCTAAGCAATTAAATTTGTGTTAGCTGCTTGTTAGGTCAAGCACTAATTTTAAGTTAGTTTTCCTTGATGAAGAACCACAGAGTGTGTGCCAAAGATATTAAAATCTCCTTCTTTTAGACAGAGAGTAATCATGGTGCTGGTAATGAAGGAATTGTTTCTGATGTGAATGTAGTTATTTACACTTGGCTTTTTGCAGCATGAGAACATTCTTTTACAACAGACATTACCCATTGCTAGAAGCTTGCTGCCAGATTAAGTGAATAAATGGTCTAATCTACTGTGGCTGCATTTCTAAATTGAATAAAATAAAATTGACTTTAGTGTTGTTATCAGTGTGCTTGGCTGTTGTCTATATGACAATTCCTTGGGAAAACTATGATTGACTGCTCTCAAGGCAACAGTTTGAATACAGAAGATAATGGACACAGGAAAACAAGACAAAAGTGAACAAAATTGTGTGGTCTTGTGGTTGCTGATGTCAGCAGTAGTGGCAATGTCAGCAAGTTCTGATATTTTCATTCAGTCTTGCAGCATACATACAGATTTTGACAAGCTGCCAAGGTCCAAATTTGACTGTTTCTAGCCATGCTGGCTGTCTCAGAAAACTTTTTTTTCTTTACTACCTGGGTAATGCTCTTTTCTTCCTCGTCATAAAAAAAGAAAACATCTCTTGCTAACCAAAATTTATGGAGCAATCATAATTAAATTCTGTTTAGTCATACCAGCAGTTCAGGGAGAAAGTTGACTGCTAGAGATTTTCTCTATGCAGGGTATATTGACATAAACATCACAAGATAAAACCTGACAGCTACACTTTCTGCTGAGTTTCAAATCAGATTTTAGTTTATTACTTGTGGTAGGGATTATGAAATACATAAACTTTCAATTCTAAAAATTGATTCTGTTTTTTCTTTTCCCAAATCACATAACACTAGATTAAAAAAAAGTATTCCAATTTAAAATATAGCCATAATTTTCTAAACTTTTTTCCTTCACATCTCAGACTTTCTAAAAAGTGTAATTTTAATCCCTATTTTGTCCTTCAGTTTCTTCAGAATTGATAATAGTTGTAGAGCACTGTTAGAGTCCACAGACTACTTTCCTGTATGAAATTCTAAAAAGAGTTAAGAGCAATTACTGAATTACTGGGTAATCATTAATATAAACTTCAACATCAGTATTATATAAGATCACAAATAACAGAAGAATTTATGTAAAAATAGCATATTAGTTAACTTGTTCTGAAGGTAAGTCAAAAACTCTCTATCGAATGAACAGTTTTTTTAGTAAGAGGAGAAGAATGAGAAAAATCTCAAGGGTTGCAGTGGTCTATTCATGGAAAGGCATCAATGTCTCAAAGTACCTCAGTGGTTTCTCACCACAGTGCAGTTCTGAAGTTGTTCAATCATTTGTAGCATTTTGAGAAAGCCCAAAAATTCTTTTTTTTCAGTATTTATGTCTTTTTCTAAAACTGAGATAAGAAATTTGCTCTAGAGTTTACTTAAAAATTAATTGGTTTTTCATATTGTTCAGTATAATTTTCATTATTTTGAGAAATTAAGAATAACACATTACAGTCTCAGATACAACTGGAGGGAAATAGGTACTGCAGATTATCTTCACACACACAACAGTGTGCCCCCACTAAACAACCTGCTAGATAGAAGGTATGACATAGTGACAGTTTAATGAAGAGTGACACTGAAGCTCTTAAACACACTCTACCTGCATCTGCTGCCAATGGTACATCATTCCATAGGTAGACTCACTGAAACCAATTGTGGACAGAATTATTTTGTCAAATTTGGAAGAAAATATCTAAACCATGGATGTTTGAACATATTTATTTATCTTTTATTGAGTTTCAGTACAGGACTTTCAAATGGCCTTGTAAAGGTGGCTATAAGTTTTAGCTAAGCAGAGACTACAGGATCTATTCACCTAAATGTAAAACTTTGGGGACTATTAGAGAAAAATCAACTGAAATACAATAACATGAAAAGGCAAAAAATACAATTATCTGTCTGTCCTGAAATAAGGAAGGAGGTCTAGCATGTTGCTCCTAAATTACACAAACAGTCAGGTTGTAGAATGAAGGCATAGCCATTCCACATTACTTTCTAATGTCCATTTGTGAGGTAGAACGTCACTAAGTTAGGTTGATGGACCCACTGGGAATCTTTCTAAAGCTTATTGCTCTCTTGCACATATACTGCTAGTGTTTTCATAGATGTATGGGAAATTACAGCACAGCAGCAGTAGCAAGTTTATAGGTGAGATCGAGGGATTCTGAACTGTGAAGGAGCACTTGGCCTTTGTGAAAAACTAGTATTTGATGCTCAAATTTGTTATCTACAGCCTCTCCAAAAAGGAGTAGTCTCCGTGGTCTCCTTAAAAGTATTAGTATAGCAAGTATACACAATTAATCTTCACATTGTTAGACAGCAAAGACTTTCAGTATTTTGAAAGAATCTGAGAACACATTATATAGAAAGTTTTTCTTTGATTTTTGTCTTTCTGAAACACAATAGAACTGGAAAGAGATGACTACAGGAAGACTAAAGGATTTAGTAAAAAGCCTGAATTAATCTTCTCAGTCAGAGATGCAAATAATGACCTCCAATATGCTGATATCAATTTGTGAAAAATACTCTCCTCTGGGGTCCTGCAGATCCTTACAGATTTGGCAACCCAGTCTGTGGCTTAATGGCTGCCCTGAATGGAGGGCAGAACAAAACTTTAGTATTTGAAGAGGAGGGAAAAGGCAGTAAAGGCACCTTCCCTATCAGAGTGCAGAAAAAGTGGTGCTAGCTCCATTAATCTTTGTAATGACTGCCTGCTACCTGTCCCCATAAGCTCCCTCTGGGGCATTGTAAACTGCAGTAGGCACACTGGCTGAACAGGAAATCCTTCTCTTTCTAAGTGAAAAGCCAGAAACTGGACCTGAGGGTTTGCCTCATGATCCTCAAGAAAATGAACTTCTATTAACTTTTTTGTAGTCTGTGTTTTATCATGACTTTAATGGTTTAATGATTCAATGGTCCCTTTAATTCTGTTTGCAGATAATGTGGCACTTGGCTCCACTGTAGTTTGTATTTAAAGATAAAATTTTGCATGTTACAGCTTTCACACATGAGAATTTACATCCAAAAATACATATTTAGACTATCTATAACTTTTTTCCTTCAACAGATTGCTTATGCATGCTGAAAAAGAATTTTTTTTACTTGATTACTAATTTTTTCCCCTCCACTTTTCATCACCTAGACCAGCTTGGTTCTCTTTGTATACATGGATCAATTTTCAAAGAAAATGAAAATTAAAATGAGATAGGTGTGTTTAATAGATGCCTTTCTTTATAAAGTAAATGTATACATGTCTTCTAAAAGATTACTGCTGTTCAGCATCTCTTAACATGCAGCAATCATCTTCATTAAATTTGCAAATGATCTCCTAAGCAGTGACTTATAAGATGTTAATGCTGTAGTAAACACAGAAAATTGTGTAATAAACTCATAAATATGTCTAGGTATGAATTAACTGCTTGCGTTAATAAAAATAATTTCAAGTTAGGTTTTTAGAGAGAGCAAGTGCAAAAAAAAGGTACAATCAGCCCAAATACACTTGACTTAGATGTATAATTTTAGATGCTAGTCTCAGCAGGAGCAGCATATTCCATCTCAGTAGTGCTTCCATAAGAAGTATTTTTGATTGTGTGGGGGGGACACTTTGTTTATTTGTTTGGGTTTTTTAAAGGTATCTAAGAAACAGGCCTTTGTTGAAATCTAAATTATTTTATATATAGTCATACGTGTATATGTGTTCTCTAATGTGCCAGGTGGCATATTTTTCTACATTCTGCTCACAATTTTTCTTCCTAAACTTTGCCATATCAATAAGAGGTCATTTTTTTTCCCCTATTATTTAAGGATTGTTTCTGGAGTATCTGCCTGCAATAACCAATTATTTCTGCATAGCAGGTATTCAGTTTTTCTTCTGCTTGGACAAGGACGAAGAGCAAGGTCTGTCAAAATGGCAAGTGCACAAAAATTGTAGCACAGCCTTGAGTTGATTCATCATAGAGGTCTAATTGTAAGTAGAAGACCCCCCAGCTCTAAACCCTATAGCAAAGGTAGTAGTCATTGGGGTGATTTTGACCCCACATGGTGAGAACTTTTCTTGTCTCATTGGAGAGTTCAGCTATACTGCATTGCAATAGTGGCGCATAACTCCTGTTAATACCATCATTGCAATGTCTCATATTTTTGGACTTTTAAGTATCTTGCTAGGCAGTATAAAAGCATCTTCACTTTTAAACAAGTCAGTGAAGGGATGTCCTTATTTGAGCAAAAACTCTACAGACAGGTTGGATCACAATCCTAAACCCCCTGATTCCCCAGGAGAAAGATTAGAAAGAGAAAGATTGAAACCTTTCAACCTCCTTTCTACCAACAGAAGTCCCACTCAAACCTAGGCTGCTCATTTGATGAATCCATTTGGGGATGATGGTGGGCATTGGGGAGCTTCTCTGTGCAGGATTCTGCGCATAAATATCTTGCAGTAGGAAGTTACCCATATTCTAGGCGATAGCATCCACATCTGCCAAATATTTTTGAAAGAGAACATAAGCCAGAAGAAGATCAAATTACTTGAATTGTTTCACTTATGCCTTGCAATCATTACACTTCCTCAATGAATATTTCACCTCCTTTAATTTAGCCTAAAAATCCAAATTAGGCATCTTCACTCCATGTGCAGATGTTATTTTATACAATTAGGTCAAAGGGAAGATTTCCTTGAATTGAGGAGCCAAGTTTTATATACCTGTGCACTTCCATATGAGATTTTCCCTTTTACTCATATACGTCTACAACAAGATTTGCATGAGCAGAAACTCAATTTGAGCATTCGTTTTCTGCCATGAAGAAAACATAAATCCTACATTAGCTCTGAGATCTGAAGAAACCAGATTTTGCACTTGCATGACATTAATAATGCCAAGTTTTCTTCTTAATTAAGATATCCTAATTTCACCTAAGAGAAGTAAAATTTAGCAAATATTTTATGCTAATTGAGAGTCCATCAGTCTGACAAACACCACGTCATTAATTTAAGGACAGTCAAAATAATCATACATACCAGAGATTATAATATGCAGTTACTGACATTGATGACAGAACACATTTCATTAGTAAGCCTTCTGTCACATGTTGGTGGCTATTCTGCCCTTAAAATAAGAAAAAAATCCCTTAGTTAATAGAATTAGACTTATGTTGTCAGTCAGAACAGCCAATAAATCAACTATCTCTCTGATCCTGACTAAAATTCAATTTTGTTGCCTGACTATGCAGGACACTTTATAATAAGAAAAATAATAATAATTTCCTGAGGCCCAATTTTGCATCAGCTGTAAGGTCCATGATCTCCTTTTTTTCTTCCTGCATATTGAAACATCACTTTTTGGCTTATTCAAAAGAAGCAATACGTTTAAAAATCTGAAGCACCAGTTTACTAAGTATTTTAGAAGTTAATTACCTCAAATATAATGCTGGCCAAAAGAGATTCCACTCCCATAGCTCATTCATATCTCGCATCTGTGTGTAATTCCACATCTTGGATGTTTAAAGTATGGGCGACATAGTATTTATATTGGTTTTGCACCTGACATTTATTTGTTTCTCTTCACTGACAAGATGAGAAAATAATGTGTCTTGTCTTGTCTCAACACATACCACGTAGATTCTAGCTTACAAAAGTGGAGAAACATGCATCTTTTTGTCATATACATGGTTCAGTGACAGTCAGTTTAGATATTTGTGGACAAGAATATACCCAATATATTGTTCAGTATGCACTGTGCTTTCTCTTTCACTCAAAGCCTTTAGAGTGTACAGGACAGACACCAAGTTCAGTAGTTATTTATATGTCTTCAGATTTCCTTGAAATGTCTTGGTTTTGGCAGTTCATGTACAAGTGGAGACAACTCTGCGAAGTATTGCCACTAGTGACTTCACACTTCTTAGTGAGCTGGTGAGTAGCTTGACTACTGTTGAGGAGACCTTTTTTATATATTTTGGCAGGAGACAGTGGAGTACATTTCAGAACAGTCAACGCAATTTAGGTGAGACTGACAGAGATTAAGAGTAAAATTCTTTTGAAGACTTCAGCAGCCGCTCAGAGAAGAGAACATAATGAGTTTGGATGATAATACAGACAAACACAACTATGCACAGAGAATATATAGGAATGCAAGAATTGGCTTCATCCACACAGGATTCAGCAAATATTGTAATTTTATGCCCATAAAAAACAGTGATTGTGAGTGCTAAAAGCTGGAATTGCTGCCTCTGGTATTGTTTGTCACACTAAAGAAGACAGCACGGGCCCAATTAATTCATGTTATCTTTTGTTAGTGTCAGGAGATCACTCAAGCAGAAATCACGTAGCTTTTGTGTAGAGGCCAGACTGCTAAACTCAAATCGGCTTTTCACCTTGTTCATTTTGCATGTCCTGTCAGGAGTATGATATTATGAGGGCTAGAAATAGCAGCCTTGGAAGTATTTGAGAGAAGCACCCCCCTTAAATGTGTATTTAACATTTTAATTATATATTTTAAAACATATTTGATTAAATAGATGCAAAATGTCTCAATAGTTCTAGTTAATATGTTAAGATGTTCATTGGTGATAAATTTAATATATGCATACCATTATTATGGTGATTTAAAATTGTAGTATTAATTGACCTAAACTGTCTTAATTTCCCTTTCCATCACTAACCTGTAGGCTTGCAGCATTCTCTGTCAATGTTTCTAAAATACTATCAATTTCTGTCAAACTCCTAATGCTGATAATTTATCAACTTCCATTTCTGTGAAGCTGTGCTACAACAAAGGCCAAAACCAACAACCATTCTTTTGGCCAAGACTCTATCATGCTGATCTAAGCCAATTTTAGTTTAAATTTTTTCTAAAACCCAAAAGTCAACAGCTGAAATAGATTGAATCTGCGGAACAAGACCTGTCTACAAGAATTGTGGAAAGGAAAACAAAACTAGAGCCATGTTGCTCCAAATCAGAAGAGTAAAAGGGAGATTTTTCTGACTGCTTTTTGGCAGGAGAGGGAAGAAGACCGGATGGGCTCAGTCTCACCTCCTGTCTCAATATGTGTATGTAGTCGCCAATGCAGTGATGTTCTAAATCAAATCTGTTTGGAAAAAATGCCAAATGGACATAGGCTGTTAAAGTGAGTAATTGGCAATGTCATTGTGATTGATACGGTCTATTGCAATTCACATCCTCCTATTGGTTTTCAGTCATTTTCTCAGCCATCTGTTTTAGGTTAAATTTTTAAATGTTCAAAGTTAATCCAAGTAAGACATTTTTCAGGTATACTGCTCTGAAGAAGAGAAAAAAAGTCTAAATGGAAGATGGAATGCAGTCAATATTTTACATGTTTATACTTTGAATGCAACTGAAGTTTCACATAAGATCAGAATGGTAGTATTTAACTTTACCATATTATATCAAGCAACATAGCATTATATGACAGCTTAGTGTTATTTTGGAAAAAAATCCCGAACCTTTAAATTCAATACTTCAAATACTCTTGAAGCAATAAAATGATGTATAGCTTGAAAATCAAATTTAAATTTCTTCTTAGGTGCTGCATAGCTACTGACTTATTGTTTTATACACCAAGCATGTATTCATACAGATAAATGGAAGTTATGTTCAGAAAATAATGTGATTGTTGCCTAGCAAAATTTTAAAAATACAGCCTAATTTAGAAGGCAGATCTATGTGTCCTGCACTTCCTCAAAGCAGGTTTGCTTGTTTTACCTATTTCCAATGTAAAAAATATTTTTTGCTAATGAATTCTTTTATAAAATAAAAAACTATCTGGATGTTCCAGTGGCAATTTTATTAATATTGCTGTATACATTTAATTACGAGTAAATCAACTAATGGAATGTCTCATAAGGTTAAGGTTATAAATATCTGCTTAACTGTAACAATTTGAGATAAAATTCCAAGTATATCACTAATAATAATCTGAAGGACTGGGTTTTTTTATGTTCAGCTGGCTCATTTATCAGGATAATCTTAAGGAAAGTACAACACTACTTTGGTAAGAAACACAAAATAGATATAAGACATTACCTTTCCATCTAGAAGTTTTCTACTGAAACTGTGAAATTTGCCCCATTTGGAAAGTACATTGTGATTTGAACATAAATAATAAGGACCTGTATGTATCTCAGAGGAAATATCTGTTCCAGCTGTACTGTGGTTATTCCATCCTTGGATAATAGAAACCTAAGTTGTCTGTTGCTATGACTGTGCCTCATAGCTGACAGGGCTTGCTCTGAAAACAGGAGGAAGCATAGGAACGAAAAGAGGAATTTTTATTTCTTTTAGAAAGAATAATAAATTTGGAAATATTTTAGAAAGTTATCTGTAATTGCAAAGTTGAATGCAAAACAACAGTAGAAATTTTAGAGAAATAAATTTTAAAGCTTTCTCCAGAGATGTGTGTACTTGTAGAATGCTAGCAAAAAAAAATCCTTGTTTTCTAAGCAAAGAGCCATCTGGTAGTCTGACTGGGTTTAGATTAAATTTAAGATTTCAAAATTTATAAGTGCTACTACTTGTATTCAAAGCTGCTATTCTGCATAACTCATTTTACATCTGAAGAGGAAAGCACCTTGCTTTCTGTTAACCTTAGTGGAACATCTGATTTTTTCCCAACTGTTCAGTAGTTAATGAAATACTTTCTAACATATGTTACCAGCTCCCTTGGGGCTGACTAGAGTGAAATGATGTTGAATGATCAGAGTTTGGAAACATATATATATATATGTGTGGGGTTTATTCTAGAACAAATTGTTTGCAATTGAAACAGGTATGTAGCCATTTCACTTGTTATTATCTCCAGGAAAATGAAAGCATAAAAATATTACTTGAGAAAGAAAGAGAGAAAATTTGCACACCCAAAACCTTACCTCTGTCAAGGGGTACAAACATGGCCTCAATAAAGCACACTGCTACCTCCACAAATAGGAAAATATTTTGAGTTATTAATCATTAGTAGTCCAGTCTCTCACAAAATATTGTCAGTTATTTATAGAAAAATAAAGATATTTACTAAAGTCCTTCTAAAGCTAAATGAACAATTTACTGGAAATTATATCAGCAATAAATATTTATTGGTTTTTTGAGTATTTTTGAGTTGGAGTAAATAATAGCCTTTTATTTATATATTTTAAAAGCAATGCTTATACAACACAGTTCTTTGCAATCACTTCATTTTCAGTGATTCCCTGAGCCAAAGAGTTATCACACCATTTAGGAAATCAAAGAGAGATGGTGTCCTTACTATCCCCTTGCCACATTTCAGGTCCTGTGTGCTGGAGACATCCCACCTCAAGGTATGGGGTCAGGAAGGAGATGATAGAGCATTTGTTTTCCACAGTTACTGTTACATGGGATAGAGCTCTGCTTTCCTGGAAATGACTGAACACCTGCCAATGACAAGCAGTGAATGAATTCCCTTTTTTTTTTTTTTTGGTTAGTTTGTATGTATAGCTTCTGCTTTACCTATTAAACTGTCTTTCTCTCAACTCAAGAGTTTTCAGTCTTTTCCAGTTCACTCCCTCATGCCACTGGGGGTAAGTGAGCGAGTGACTGGGTGGTGCCTGTTGTCATCTGGGGTTAAATCACAACACAACTATGGAATACTCTTACAAAAGTAGTACCTGAGTTACATGAAAAATCAGACTATTCCAGACATAGCAGCAGGTGAGTGAAAACATAACCAAAAGAGCAGGGCTGGACTAAGATTGTGGAAATAGTTTTGATTTGATATTCAGGGAATATTAAAATTATTGTGTTCAGGTCTAATGATCAATCAGTATTTCAAGGGTCAGAAAGATCCTAAAGGGACATTTCAGGACACCTAAGATAGACCTGAACCCTTCTTTGGAAATAGCTTCCTTTTTCCTTCTGCTTTTTGGGGCCATTAAAAAAATAATTTAACATTTAGTTAGGAAACAAAGCTCTATTAGTTAGGAAACAAAATTTCCATTTAGTTGATTTACTTTAAAGATATAATAATTGCAAGTTGCAGCCTCTAGTTGCACCTATTTATTTATAGAATAAATCTGTTGGTGCCAAATTTTTTAAGAGAATTTGGTGGCAAAATGACAGTGTTTCTTCGCAGGTAATTACTTTTATTAAATGATGCATTGGTTTTGAAGTCAAAAGGATGATGATCCATCATTTTCTTACATTTGCTCTAAATAAGAGTGCAATTGAACCTGTCCAATCAGCACATCACAGTGTGGAAGTGAAATATACTTTGGAAGTACAGTTAGCTTGTGTGGTACCCTTTTCAGTTAAAAATAAGTAAAGGATTTTTCAAATTGCATGGGTAATCTGAATGAAATAAGACTTAAAAAGCTTGGACAGCCATTTCTGTGGGAAGAGGATGCAGGCTGCAGTTAAACTATGTTACTTTGAATACCTCTTAGGCTTCCAGTCTCTGTTCAAAGTCAGATCCACAGCACAAAAATGGGCAGATATGCTGGTTACAAGATGGCATGTTAGAATATGGGATAATTCAATATTTTTTCACACATCTGCCAAGTAAAGAACTCGAAGAGCCATCCAGTCCAGCCACTACTACAATGGCCACTACTACTTTATGGGATCCTGCATAAACTTATGAGCTGCCATGATAAAACTAGAAATACTGAGTGGAAAACACTGCTGGAGAGCAAATAGAAGCCTCTGTGTTCTACTGGATAGAAATCTTGTTTTGCATCTTGAACACGTTCATGGTAAGTTTTTGCTCACTTGTTCTTTTGCCAGATGTGCCCTTCAGTTTAAGTGTGCTTCAAGGTAGCAGTCATATTTTCTCTCACTGTTTGCTTTTTTAGGCAAAACAAGTCTTTTTCATTTATTCTCCATTTACAAGATAGATTGTCATTCTCCTGCTGAGAGGCACTGTACAATTAGTTGAATGACGGTGCTTCTGAGCAGCACAGATTGATCTGCCTGGCTGGAAGTGTGTGAATATTTATGTCCATTAATGTGGGCTAAACTTTTTTAGGCTTTTCTGTATCTTGATTTGAAATAATCTTTAACGAAGATATACAATCAGAATTGCAGACCGTAGGTGTGAAAGAAAGGGTGTTGAAAGGATAAATGGAACATTTGACAAAGTCTGCTGACAGAGTGGTTTGTCACAGTATTTGCCTACTTCAAATGGGCAGTTAAAACCTTTTCTTACCGGACAGAATTTTGAAATTTGCAAAGAATCAGCAATAACTTAGTTTCATGTTAAGAATTTATGCAATGGGTGAAATTAAGCGAGAAGAAGTATACTTCTGAAATGAATTTTACTAAAAGCTGAGGCTGCAATCTTATCCAAACTCTTCCTTCTGCTGGAAGGAATTACTGGAGGATTTTCAATACATAACATAGTGTAACATATGTAAAAATATCAAAGCAAAAGCATTTAGAAACTAGAGACAATACTTTCAGGTGTCCTAAATATATCTTTATTAAAAGAGTATGTAGGCCGTATATCTTGATTTCAATATTTGGCATAGAAAGGGCCCAAATATAGTTTGAGCCTTCCTCTTCCCAGCCTTACTGCAGAGTGATGTCAAGCTAGAAATAATTTACTATCTAATTAGTCTCAGTTTCAGAAGATGTATATAAGTGTTTTGTTTTAACATGGTTTTGGTGTAGTAAATAATGAAAGAAACAATAAAGAAATGCTTGAAGTTTAAAGATGGTTAATAGCACTCTGACATTCAGATTTTATGTAAAGTAGACTTTTAGATTAAAAGAAATAATTTTATTAAGCTAGACTGATCATGTTACTGGGCAGGTAGCCAAAAACCAAGATTCCCACCTTGGAGAAATCATCTGTGATTCCTTTTTTTTTTGACATGTCTGATATCTGATGCAAGAGTTAAGGAAATGTTGAATGGGATGCTCCTAAGAAAGACCTGCTTGGAAATGTTAGTCCAGTGAGGAGCCTCCTGGCCTATGTGTTCTGTCACTAAAATTATATGAGACTGATCTCTGCATTTCTTTGCTAGAGTTTTACAAACATTGCCATGGATACATACCTGATCACTTGGGAAAATTTGAAAGATAACCATATAATTTCTCTTGTATCCATAAATCCCATATAGTGTCTCAGAACAGCCTTTTTTTTAATCTTTTTTTTTTTTTTTTTTTTGATGATTATGGGTTAGTAATCTCTGAAGCCTTGAATTATTATACTTACATACTGTTAGGATTCCCTTTAAACAACATTTCTATAAATGTCTGTCTCTTTTAATTGGGAGCCATTGGTTTAATCTAGATACGCATACTTAGAAAAAGGGTGGAGTAGAAAGACAGTAAGACAGTAAGGAGTAGAAAGACAGTGGAACAGCAAGGAGTAGAAGATAAAAAGTGCAACATCTTGCTCCATTAAATGCAATTCCATTTTCACTGCTCACTCACTCAGAAGCCTGACACAGAGGGTTATTCTGGTGCAAATTACCATTCAGTTAGCAGAGCTTTATGACAAGATGTTCTAATAGCGGTGCATTGTCATAATGTCACTGCAAAGCTTGGAGATGGATTTGGCAGATGTGATTTCTTTTTGGAGACAAATGATAATAAGAACAACCTACATTTTTTGCAGTGTAAAAAATCAATGTAACCAAGGTCTTTAGCTGACACAGTGGCACTGCCAGAAGTACAGCAAAAATTTGTATACAGAGAGTAAATGAGACAAAGCTTGCTAAGATAAAACTCTGCATAAATTTGCCAAGCAAGTGAAAGGTATTAGTTTCATCTTTTATATCATGTCTTAATATCTAATAGAATATTAGAATTCAAAATATCTGGTGAACTATTTAAAGTTGTGACTGAAATTATAATCATTGGAAAATGACTAAAGGGCTTTGAGTCTACAACAACAAAATATACACAATGGCACTGGATTTACAGTCTATGATGGGATTGAGACTGTAGAAACAAATAGGTGCTTTTGCAGTTTCTTCAGGTTAGAAGTAGGATACTCATCTAACAAACAAGTTAACTTCCCTTTTGGGTAAAAGAAACTATTGTGTTATCAAAATTACCTCAAGAACAAAAAATAGAGGACTATTTCTAGGAAGTAGATAGGAGGAATTCAGAGAATTTTCAGTAAGAGCATAATGTGAATCAAAAAGAGGAAATAAAACTAGTGTTTGGAGAATTAATTTACATTAAATAGGTTTGTAAGAACAATTTAACCAGTTTTCCTGATTTGTCTGCCAATTTGCATGGGAGTTTCAACTAACTAATGAAATGCTATTTTAAAATTCACACAGTTACATATTTTTTTGAAATGTAACACAGAGCATTGGCAAAACTATAGAAATTACAACATACCAGTATGTCAAAATCAACATGACCATAGACAACTGACTTGGTGCTGTCAAATACAGTTTCTGGTTACTCTGCATAATTTAATTAGTTTTTTATTTATATTTTATTAATTAATTTTTTTGCTTCTGTTACAAGTAACTGACCTTTTGTTTGGCAGACAGATCTTTGTGGACACATTCAAATAGTAAATTTGTCTGTCTGAGACAGAGAGACGTTTATCATTATACTCCTGGCTCATGAATATAATATTGTGTTGCAAACTGTTCCTGTTAATTCACCTTGTAACAGTAATGGCATCTGGATTTTTTATAGGTGTAGCTTGATTGCTGTCAAGGAGACACAGGGAGATTTTAGCATTGATTAACTTTGTTCATTCTGCTTCATTCTTTGGGAAGTTAAAACAAGCTTAGCTGAACTATCTGGTAAATACCTAAAAAATATCAAAAGACTCTTTAACCATATTCCAGAATGACACTTCTGTCTGTAGAGTAAAATTTCTTGAATGATTTAACATTGCTTCCTTTATTCAAAACAGAGCTCTGATATTTTGAGTAAAATTTCAAGGACTTTTAGAGAAAACAAATATTTTCCTCACCCTAGTATAACATTAAATGCCAAAGACACAAATAAAAGTGTGTACTGAAGAACATATCTACTGTGAAAAATTTCTCATAAAATCCTGGAGGTTTGGCAAAGCTGGAAATGCAATCTTACATTGGCAATGCCTCAAATAATTTTTAATCACAGTGCGGCTATTTGCCTTAGGTCTTCTGTGCTACATTTATGGTAGTGCTATACATGTTTAAGACTCACCAGTTTCTAACCAAAGAAGATTAAGTTTTTTAATATAAATTTTGCAGCTTTTAAACTTTTAAACATCAACTGGCTGAGAAATCAATGAGCTAAAGTTATTTAAAGTGTTAAAATTCATGGGCAGTATGCACAATGCAAAAATAGATGAAAAGCTAAGCTGTGAATACAAGGCCTTTATAATGAATCATACACACATACAGAAAGATTTAGCTAAAAACGTTCTTCCTTTGTTAAAAAGCTTTCTTCTAGTTTAATACAATTTCTTTAGTGGTGTTCTAAACAGGAGATATAGGGAATTTTTTGTGTTGAGAAGCAAATTACCAACTCATTTTACATCTTTAACTTATTCGAAGTCAGCTTTCTCATTAGGTTAAAAGTCTTAGTCAAATTCTACTCTTAAGCCTACAAATGTGATTTTGTGTGTGTGCTTGTTTAGGACTTTGCCTGTCTGGTTCTAGACACATTAAGAAGAGTAATTTATGAGCTCTTCATGAATAAAAGTTTTGGTTTGTGTTCTTTCTATAATTAGAAGTTCCAGTGTATAGTTTGCATACTAAATAATTCCAGTTCATCCCTAGTAGTTCTCAGAGTTTTTTTGACTGGGTTTGATGAAAATGTCCAAAGACACCTAGAGAAACATCAGCATTAATGAGTAAGATCAGGTTTCCACTGACTGCATTCTATTGAACTGTGGTTTTGGTTTGACTGGGGGACACTGTTGGGAATCAGAAAGATTGAAAAATACTAAAGCAGTAGTATGCAGCAGAATCATGCTGTTTTCACAGCTGGGAATGGTCAAGTATATGCAGTAGTGTCTATGTCTTTTTCCTATTCAGAGCTATATTGAATGGAAATACCTCACCAGACAGCCAGAAGCACTCAAAGTCTGTAGCTGTATCAAAGGTGTCAGCACTGATCTGCATTCTTTGAGGCTGAAAGTCATAGAAATGGAAAAAAATACCAGAAAAGTGTCTTTTTCTGACTCATGCAATATTCTCTCTGCAATATTGTATTTCTTCTCAAGCATTCTGCTTGACTGCTGATTTGAAGTGTTGAACAAGAAGTTTATAATGCTGCCAACTTTCCTCTTGTTGAGCCACCAGACAATTCACTGCAGGTTTTCTCTTGTATGGGCTTTCTGAGTAAATGGGGTTATATTCTGAAAGGACTAATAATCAGAAAGTCAGATTGTACGAGTCTGACTCTGTAGAAGGTGTTTGTGTGATCTGCAGGGCATAGGAAATTCTCCTAAAAATGTGTTGTGCTCAGAATAGGAAGAAAGTTTGGGGAATCAGAACACAAAATCAGAGAGGAATATTTTATTATTTTAAACATCCTGCATCTGGTGAAATTTATCTAATTTGGTCAACAAAATGAAAATGTTTTTATTTCGTCCTATGGCTATCGTCCTTGCATAGAAGCCATAGTTCTTTCTTCTTTTAGTTTTTATGACTGAGGAACCATTTTTTATCTGCTTGAAATATTACAAAATGCCTAATTCAGCCTGGCTTCCAATACGTCTTACCTATTTAAGTTTCTATTTGGAAAACCAAAGAATAACTTTTTCATATGCCATATTTCTGATAGGTTTGCAGTAGTAATCAAGCTGTAATCTGTCCACAAACCAGGAACACCTATAAGCCTTTCTCAGTATATTGTGTATGTAAAATTTGATCTCACTGAGTGAAAAAGCTCATGGGTTTAATAAATATAATGTACAACACATTTAATACCAACCAACATTTCCATCAGTTCCCTGTGTTACAGTGTTCTATTATAAAGAATGTAAAATAGAAAATGTCACTGCAGGGGAATTAAAATTATATGTTTCAGTAATAAATAATGATCCACACCTAAGAGATTTGCATAATAAAGGAGTTATGTCATTTGCTTAAATCTTTACCTTTAAAATAACTTTTTGGGTGCAAGCTAAATGTTTAAGTTTAGTCATTCTAAAAGCTTAAAGTATTCTCAACACAAGTTGTGGGCTTTCTTAATCTTGGACTACCCTCCGGGACAGGAGTGGAACTAGACTACATAATTTCCATGATATTTCAAAATATCACTGTTTTAATTCAAAAGTATACAAAATACCATCAAGTATTAACTTGCTCTGTCACTTTCCTAAACTTTATTCATAGACAAAATACTTTTGTATTAAAAAAAAGAAACATCATAAACTGAAGCAAACAAAACATTTTGAGTGTTTCAAGGACATGTAAATTCGGGATTATAAATGGTATTCCATCTTTACTGGTCAAGTTAATTTATCTCTACCCCTTACTGTCTCTCTACGACAATTCTTGATCTTATACACCTCTGTGAGACTCAAATTTTTGTAATTTTTTAAGTACTTTATTAGGAAAGTAAAATCTCCCTTAATCAAAAATACAAGTATGAATATCCAGCAGCCAAGGAAACATTATTTATTTTTCAAAATTATTTTTGAATAGATTTTTATTTCAAACATGTTAAATTTAAATATAGCTTACTGATTCTGTTATGTACTGTTATTGAATAAGTGACTTCTAAAATATCTTTTAGTATGAAAATTAAAATTATATACTTCCAAAATCAATAAATTACACTTGATGCATTTACATTTTTGAAAATTTGTGGGAAATATTGATATGTCTCTTTGAAACTAAATGTAGTTAAGTCATATTTTGCAAAGAGCAGTTAATTTTCAAACCAATTTTTCTGGTCATAGGAATTAATCTGTTCCAACTGTCAAATCAAATGAAAAAAATAAAATTTTGCTGCACATATTGTCCAACTGAATCAGTTCTAACAAACTAATGTTTCAGTTCTGACATGCAGATAATAATGAATATTATAATTTTAAACATACTTATAGGCACCTTCTCTGTACATTGCTGATTCTATGGCAAAAAATACAACAGCCACTGGAGAACCAATATTTCTGAAACAGAGCAGTCCTTTAAAATATCTCATTGAAATGAATTTCTAAAGCTATTTCTGATGTTATATCATCAGTGTGAGGTTTTAAGGTTCAGAATAGGTCTGATAAATAAGTAAAAGTAGGAAAAGATTCTTGGCCTTTCCTGGTGGTAACAACAGATCACAATTACCTGTTACCTGCATCACTAAAGTTTACAAATGGGCAAGACACACAGTGTTACTTCTGTCCAAGCAACATGGTAAAACAAATCAGATATTTTTATTAAGTACTTTGTTAACAACTCAATTGAAATAAAAAAGGGCTCTATTTTTACATTTGTCTGAATTCTGATAAAGTAAAAGTTTAACTGGATGTTTGGCTTATCTTTAAGAGCAACAAAATTCTGCTCTTTTGTTTCTCTGAAGGATTCAAATGCATCTAAATCTGTCTTGATCATGGCAATTGTCCTGTGTTAAAACCCACACTGATTCCCACAAAAATGACATTTGCGTGTCTTTAAAGGAATTACATATTAGCAACTATCACATTACTAGTTTGGTGTCCTACATCATTCTTTGAAAAGCAATCTAACTTTCAGTAAAAACAAATTAAGGAAACATGGGGGAAAGAAATATTTGAATTAGTATATTGTGGAGGTAAATTATTACAAGGTTTTATTTTATGCTTGTATAACTGTCTACCTCCAGGAAGATAATATCTGATTTCATATTTCATACTGTCATTCCATATGTAGGTCAGGACTTTCTTGGCCTTTGGCTGGAAGACAGTGCTAATTAAAATGAAGATAAGCTGTGCCAAGATCTAATGTATTTTTCTTATCCAAACATGAGGAATTAACAAAAATAAAACTCATTAAATAACACATGGAATCTAGCCCAACTATTTCCAAGGTGCTTTTCCTTAAGTTTTTACAACTGTGGTAGAATAAAGCAGAGAAGGAATGCTACTGTGAGACTGGATCCTGGAATTATCTGGGTTTGTATTAATATATTTAAGTCAGCATTATACTGGATATTGCAAAATAACCAGTAACAATTGTGAGCAACAACTTCATAGAATCATAGAATGATTTGGATTGGAAGGGCATGTCAAAGATCATCTAGTTCCAATGTCCCTGCTGTGGGCAGATACATCTTCTACTAGACTAGTTATCTCAGAGCCCCATCCAATCTGGCCTTGAGCACCTCAAGGAATGTGGCCTCCACAAATTCCATTACTAGTTTATTCCATTTCCTTGCCAAGGTCAATTTTTTTTTTTTTATAATAATCTAAAGCTACTCTCAATGTGAACAAATTCCCCTTTGTCTTGTTACCACATGCTCTTGTAAGTAGTCTTGCCTCATCTTTCCTGTAAATTCTCTTCAAGTACTAGCAGGCCACAGTTAGGTAACTGTGATAAAGCCCTATCTTGTCCATGCTGAAAAATCTCAATTCTCTGACCATTTCCTCATAGGGGAGGTTTTCTTTCTCTCTGATGCACTGAGTTTTCCTCCTCTAGGCCTGATCCAACAGGCCCCTGTCCTTCCTGTGTTGGGGACCCCAGAGCTGGATGCAGACCTGCAGGTGGGGTCTCACAGGAGCAGAGCAGAAGGGTAGAATCCCCTCCCTGGCCCTGCTGGCCACGCTGCTTTGGATGCAGCCCAGGACCTGTTTGGCTTTCTGGTCTGGGAGTGCCATTGCTGGATTATATCCAGCCTCTCATCCCCCAGCACCCTCAAGTCCTTCTCAGCAGAGCTGCTGTCCATCTGTCCGTCCCCCAGCCTGCCCTGACCCATGTGCATCACCTTGCACTTGGTCTTGTGAAACCTTATGATCTTTCCACAGGCTCATTTCTCAAGTCTGTCCAGGTCCCTCAGGATGGCATCCCATCTTCCAGGTGTGTCAAAGGCACCACTCAGCTTGGTGCCATCACAAACGTGCTGAGGGTGTGCTCTATCCCTTTGTTTGTGTCGCTAATGAAGATATTGAATAACACCGGTCCCAGTACAGACCCCCAAGGGGCACCATTTGTCACTGAAGTCCATTGGAATTGTGTGCTGTTGACTCTACCTTCTGGATGCAACCATTCAACCAATTCCTTATCCACCTAACAGTGTATCTGTTGAGTCCATCACTCTCCATTTTGGAGAGAATGATGTTGTCGGGGACTATGTCAGCAGCTTTACAGAAGTCCAGATAAACGACTTCTGTAGATTTTCTCTTACCGATCCATGTAATTACTCCATCATAGAAAACTACTAGGTTATTCAGACAGGATTTTGGCTTGGTGAAGCCATATTGGCTGTCTCAAATTACCTGCCTGTCTTCTATGTGCCTTAACATAGCTTCTAGAAGGATCTGTTTTATGCATTTCTCAATAAATTAGTTGTGATGATATCTGTGGGATTGCAATGACATCTTGCAATGATATGACGTCTATGGATAATTTATAAACTGCAGCTGTTCAGGTTTTTACAGATTAGATCGTGTTAGTGACTGAAACAGAAGTATTGGTTTTGATTAGGATAATTTTCTTTGTGGTAGGATTTGTGCTGAAAGCAGTGTTGATACCAAAGGGATGTTTTAGCTATTGCTGAGCAGTGCTGACACAATATCAAGGTCCTTTGTGCCCCTCACACTGCCCTACCAGCAAGGAGGGTGAGGGTGCACAAGGAGCTGTGAGGGGACACGGTTAGGATAGCTGACCCCATCCACCAGAGGGATATTCCAACCCATACAATGCTTTGTTCAGCAACAAAAACTAGGGAAAGATGAAGGAAGTGGGAGGACCTTTGAATTATCTTAGCCCAAGTCACTATAAAACCATGATGCAGTCTTTTTTCCCCTGAAGATGGCTGAACACTGCCATCCCCTGCTGTTGGGGAGTGGTAAGTGAATTCCTTACATTTTTTCTTGTCTGTGGAGATTTTGCCTTGACTATTAAACTATCTCTGTTTCAACTCACAAGTTTTCTCAATTTTATCATTCCCATTCTTTCCTGCAATCTGAACTGGGGCAGCGAGTGAGTGGCTGTGTGGAGCTTAGTTGCCCACTGCTCTTTAAATCCCAACAACAGATTATTGAGTCTAGGAAAATTAAAAACTGTGTGTTTGAGAACACAGACTTTCAGTGTTACTTGCTTTAATTTTAAAGGCCAGTTGGGTGGCATGCTTAAGAGTACTGGATAGCTGTCAGGTATTTTAAGACTTAATTTGTTGAGATCAATGGATAACAATAATTGTCATTCATTTTGGTGAACTTCTATACCAGTTTGAAATATTTCCCACTTCCAGTTATGGAAAGGCTGGTATGAGATGTAGAAGTACCTATCTGATGACAACATCAGAAAATAGATACATCACTACCAAAAATGCTTATGTATTTCATAAGCTGAAGTAAATGGAATATAGAGAATGCTGGAATCAGTAGACTTCTCTGAACCATCAAAAAGGTTTACAAATTAGATACAAATTTTTGTCTCCTTCTATGTCTTATTCTCTTAGTTTACAGAAAGCTCTATTTTGTAAGATTCAGGTATAAGACAGAAGAATGATGTGATACACTATCTGAATTCTAAAAATGTCAGAGTGGGTTTATGGTTTTGATTAATGTGTAGAAGATCTGGGTTCATTTTATATTTATTCCATTACCTTCATATACTATATTATGCTTTAATTGCACCATAAAAGAAATAAGCAAGTTTTCAGGGGGTTTTTGTTTCCTTTTTGTTATCTTAACTTTCTTTTAATCCACCATATATTTATATGTATACATAAATAAGGCAAATGCTGGAATAAATATAAAATATTGGTATTTAAAAATGTGTATAAAAAAAGGGGGGGAATAGTGACAATGTCTATATAACTAATCTTGTTATCATGCTGTCAAAAGTTAGACACAATTGCAAATGGGTATCTCCCAGATTTATTGGAGGTTCTTGCACAGCTGTATATCAGCCCATCTTCACTGAGTAGATTACAGGGACATGTATTATTCTAGGCTGTAGAAACAACAGCCACTTCATCAATATTGTGACTAATCTCATCCTGAATCTCAGGATACAGATGTAAGAAACCATGGTACAGTGCAGATTCCTTCTTATTGCTTAGTTTGGATGAAAAATTACAAGATTCATCTGAGCTTGTGTATTTACACCACTGGAATACAAATGGTAGTTCTCAGTGGCTTTTTATTCACTTTCATCATTATTAAATCCTCTGCTTCTTCCCAGTTCCCTCTAGACTGGCTATTGATTTAAGCAGTTTAATGAAGAGATGGCAAACAAAGTAGATAATAATATGTTTTAAGGTAGACACTGTTTTGCATATAGAAATTTCACTTTGTGATCAGACAGAGTTGTAAAATGATCATTCAATGGAAAAATTGTTTATTGGGGCTGCAAAACCCAATGTTTTCAAGGCTTTCCCTTCTCATTTAATAATCACACCAGTTCTGTCTTACTCACTGTCTTACTTCCATACAAAATATACTGCAAATAATAATATAAATATTATTCAGATAACTGGTTGTACCTTTAGGTTGTCCTGAGCTGATCAACTTTAGTAAGTGCATTAATATTTTCTCAGTATTTGTAAATTGTCATTCTTCCTCTCGTCCCTTAGAATAAAACTGGCCAGACATAAACCCCTGCAATTTTGATTTCTTCTCTCTTTCTTCTGCAGAAAACATTGTTGACAGGATTGATTATTTTTCCTTAATGCATTTCAAATTATTTCACCACCTATGAGTTGGTTTTTTTTTTTTGCACTACAGCAATTTTACATTACTGACCGATAAATTTGCCTTTTAGAAATTACAAAAGAAATTTTGCACAATGTGGAAAATTTTATTTTCTTAATTCTAATTCTTATTAACGTTAAAGAATTTATTTGAGAAAGTATTTTTAAAGACCTTCTCACATGCTAATAATCATTGAACACTGTCAAGATTTTTTATTAAGCTAGAACAGCATTTATTAAATTGGTTTATTTGCCTTGTAGTGTTTTATAGAACAATTATACTGAGCTTTCCTAGTGTTAATATCTAACATATATAATATCTCTGTGAAAGAAAGCCTATGCGATCCTCACTTTAAAATTAGGGAGAATTTTAAGGATATGGGAAGACATTTACTTAAGTCACCCACTGTCTGAAGCAATTTCCCTTTTTCATGCAGACATGTTGAAAGGAGTTAGGGTTAAAATTAATGAATGAACTAACAGACGTTTTGGAGTTCAGACTTTACAAGGTAGAGACAAATTTTCATAACTGATGCAACAGTGTCTCTGCCTTACACAGCCTTTAAAAAGCACATTCAAGGAACCATCTATTTGCAATATCTTTTTTTAGCCTTTAAGAAATAATCCCTCCCAAACAGAAAGAAATATGCAATAACACACCTTCATTTGAGAACATCTATTAAGTAAAATGTCCTTGCAAGAATGATGTGAAGTCACAGTATTTAGAATCTCAAACCTTTGACACAGTGGGATTTGTTTTCATACTGAGTATTTCCAATTTTCTTCAATACTGTGTCTACGTACAGTAAAAAAATATTATTTTTCTAAAGCTCCTGTTTCAAGTAATATTTTATTGAAGAGTTTGAATATACTGTACTGGGAAAATTGGATAAAATTTCATGTAAACTTCATGCCATTACTAAAGTGGCTTGGTTATTTTGGTGTGAAGTGAAAGGGAATTGACCTGGGATTCTCAGCATTTTAAAGAAGATTATCATCACTATGAAATAATAATTTTGTATACAAGTGTCTCAGAAGAAGCTGTGATTCTTGGGTGTTTCTAGAACAATTTTAGTACAATTGCACATAGACTTCAATTTATTCTTAGAAAATAAAAGAAAGTTACATACATTTTCATGACAGCAGAGGCATCTCTTCCTGAATATTAAATAACTTGGTGCCTTACCAGGTACTCATCCATATTACTTTTTCATCCTCCAACATTTAAACATTTAAAAAAAAAGATGTTGCAAAGTATTTTAACATGCAAATAGCAATTGGAATTGAATTTTAGGTTAAAAATGTTAGCTGTATCTTACAGTAAGTCAAGCTTTTTTGTATTTTGCTCTATTAAAATCTACTATCTTCTTTACGTTAAGTGTTTTTATTTCCTTCTTTACAGGAACATGTAGTTATTTCAATGTCCTTTAAAATACATTTCTGAGTTGTAGAAAAAGATCAATATTTTTTTTCTTAACACAGAACTCAGTGTGTTTTCTCAGGGACAAACTATTGCATTTCTTGGTATTTTTACAGCAGCTCCTAAATAATTTTTTACCATAACTGCTAAGTGAGGAAAGGTCTTTTCCAGGATCTGCTTTTAGGCTAAGTAGTAAAATGAAAATAAATAAAAAAATCTGCCGAGAGTTAATACAATCTACGTTCTGCTGCCAATTATTATTGCTGATCTATTTTACAAAACTTTTCTGAGATCTCCTTACATATTTAGCTATATAGTCAATTTGGAATTTGAAAAATTATGGAAATTTGACTTGATATTAATTTCTTGTAAACCCAGAAATAGCATAGCAGTTCAGTTTTATGGTTAGATTTACTGGGGGATTTGGGCAATAACATCTAAAATGGAGATCCTCAGAATACTTGTCTGGTATGAAAGAAGCTCAGTTCCTTGGGCATGTAAATTTCTCCTAGCAAAATTCTATAGATACCAAATTTTTTGCTGCAGGGTATGAACAGATAGTTGAAATTCTGACAACACTAATCTCTTTGGAAGTTCTCTCCTGTCTAAACTGCAGTGGGAGTCATAAATTATGGGTTTCTGTACTTGTCTCTGTACAGAGCCTATTCCTGAAGGTATGGTGAGCAGGAAATAAAAAGGTAACTTTCAGTCTTTATTGTGTAGCAGCTGCCTGTAGCATTTTAATGAATATAAAATGAAAAAAATACAATAGAAGAGTTTTACACAAGACATGTTATATGTAACATTCTACTGAGATATAGAGTGATTTCACAATAATAATAGAAAACAAGACTTCATAAATTCTCAGTTATCTCTGTGTTGTCCATCTATTCTCTCTTAAAGACCTTCCAGAAAAAGTTTTATTCCAGTATTATCATATGGGAGAACATAACTCAGGGCAACCATTCCCCTGAGCTGGTATTTAGGGATGGAGAGCAGAATAGCTTCTTCTGCCATCCAGGAAGAAGAAGTTAGTGAGCTGCTGGGCCACCCAGACACCCTCAAGTCTACGGGGCTGGGTGGGATTTATCCAAGACTACCATAGGAACTGGTATAAAAGTTCACCTCCAGACCACCAAGCAGGTCTCCATGGTTTATCATCAGCCCTCAATAACTGGGGAAGTCTCAGATGACTGGAGGTTAGGCAATGTGATGTCCGCCCATAAGAACAGCTAGAAGGAGTATCTGGAGAATAGAGGCCTTTCAGCCTGACCTTGGTGCTTGGGAAGGTTATGAAACAGATCATCTTGCGTGCTATCACACAACACATAGAGAACAAGGGGATCAGGCCTAGACAGCATGGGTTTAGGAAAGGCAGGTCCTGCCTAACCAGCCTGAACGTTTATGACCAGATAACCCACCCAGTGGATGAGGAAGTCTGCAGATGTTGTCTACCTGGACTTCAGCAAAGCCTTTGATGGAGTTTCCCATGCCATTCTCCTGGAGAAGCTGGCAGCCCACATGTGGGACAGGTGCAGTCTTTGCTGGGTCAAAAACAGGCTGGATGGCCAGGTCCAGAGTGCAGTGGTGAATGGAACTACATCCAGCTGGCAGATGATCACTAGTGTTCCCAAAGTATTGGGGCCAGGTGTGTTTAATATCTTTATCGATGAACTGAATGAAGGGATTGACTGCGCTATTCCTTTATCACTAGCTGTTGTGGGTGATTGTCATTCTGTTAGCTGCAAACCACAACCAAGATCAACCTAGATGGGACCTCTCTGGAGTCTTTCTAGATTTCTAGAAGCATTTGGGTAATGCTGTCAGGCACATGGTATGATTCTTGGAGTTTTCCTGTGAAGGGCCAGAAGTTGGACTGAATGATCCTTATGGGACCCTTCTGGATATTCTATGATAAATCTGAACCTCATTGTTCTCCACAACTACCTGCAAGCAGGTTGTAGCCAGGTGGGAGCTGATCTCTTCTTTCAAGCAACCAAGAACAGGTCAGGAAGACACAGCCTCAGGATGTGCCAGGGGAGGTTCAGGCCATCAGGAGGAATTTCTTTGCAGGAAGTGTCACTGAACATTGAAATGACCTGCCAGGGAGGTTGTGGAGTCACCATCCCTGGAGTTATTCAAGAAATTACTGTAGAGCATACTTAGTGCTATGGTCTTGTTGACAAGCTGGTGATTGGACAAAGTTTGGACTCAAAGCTCTTGGAGGTCTTTTCCAACCTCAATGATTCTGTTATTCTGTGACTTCAGATCTGTCTGTGATAAGTACTCAAGTAAAGACTGGTATTAGAGTCTATTAGGTAAAAAAACCCCTTGAAATAAATGAACAATCAAAAAAATAATTTCTTCCTAAATGCCCTCACTAGAGAGTTATATTTCAATAAAATTCTCTCTGAAACACTGGTATATAAAAAGACTGACTTTCTTTTCCCTCAAGTTTTCTTAGAGAAAATGATTTTCTGTCCAGTGCAACCTCCTTCTACATGTGTGGTTAAACATGTTATGTGCAGAATACTTTTTCCAGGAGAATACAAAAGCTTTAACAATTATATTAAAAATGCAAATATGGAATTTTTCATGACTGCTAGTGTTTTTTTCTGATTTTGATTTCTTTGACCCTGTGATATCTGATTATGTCTTGTAATTCTCTGTCCATTTCTGTGACAGGCAATTCCTAAACTTTCATTTTGAGCTGTTAAAGAATTAAAGAATTAAAGAAGAACTATGCAACAAAACTTGAACTGTATTTTCCATATAGCAGGACGCATAGAAAGTGGTGTGATTACACAGAGGAAAACAGCAGATCATTATTATTGTGCTGTAAGGTATTTTCTTTAACTTCTCAAGCAATAACATAATGATCTGTCTGAACAAATAGAAGACAGAAAGATCACATGAGTAATACAGAATGAGGCATTAGTCTTATTTACCCTTGTCCTTTCTGAGATTTCTGAACTTCTCTTGCATACTGTATAAGTAATCTCTTTTCTAAGCTAAGAAGCACTTGACCACCACCCTTCTCAATGTGTGGAAGCTGTTCGACCATCTTTGTCACCCTTCTTGGAACAATTTACTTCTATCTGTGCTATATTCTTTCTTTAGGTGAGTGAGAACAACTGCACACAGTGTTCAAGGTGTAAGCAATTCATGAATCTGTACTGTGAAATAACAAAGGGGGTTTTTGGCAAGTCATTTTCTTTGGGAATTCATAAAAATTGTATTTTTCAGTTTGCCATTAATCTTATATGATTAAGAATTTTGCCTGCACAACAGGATTAGGTAAATAACCTAGAGCATAACTGTCTGTAAATAAATGATCAGAAATTGCATGGTTTCAAATGGATTAATACAAGAACCAGAATGGATACCACAGTATGATGTTAGTGGGTTTGGTGGCTTGTCTGGAGACTTGCACTGCTTCACTTTATTTTCTGTACTTGCTTGCAAGGTAGTGATATCAAAGACTGCACAGGAAGTTCAGGAAAAAGAGGTAATAATGCACGTCAGGGAAGTACTTCAGGAGCAGATTTTTTTTTAGTATATGAATATTCTGTAAGTACTTCCCTAAAGAGGTAGCAGTAATGGCTCATCTGTCATAAGTGTAGAAGTGCTGAATTTTTATTCAGCTATTACATCTTGAGTACTTCATCCCAGTGACAAACATTTTACAATTATATTATTTTGTCATTGCAAAGAGGACTTGGAGAACAAAGTGATAGAATGTCTGGTTCTATCCTAGGCATACAGAATGACTGATGATATGTGGAAACTTGACAGCAGTTGGTTTGTTTTGTTCTTTCTCACTTCTATAATGGCTATTCGAAACACAAGAGCATTCAAGCAGTAAGTATCTCTACAGTGCTGCTTCCTTCTAAAACATATTCTGGTGAAACAGAAAACTGAAGGTGGGAGGAGAGAAAGAGGACTCAAAATCACCTATAAAACTTAAATAATCACTTTTTGCTGAAATAAAGCTGTTTTCTTTACTGTCATTTGTTTCATGGATATCACAACAGATTTTTCAAGGAAGTGTAAAACAAACAAACCCAATAGAAATGATAAAAAAACCCACAACAAAACTCCTCTCAGAAATAACTTTTAAACCTTTGTATTTTACTTTTTAATTGACTTTGGCTAAATCTTTATTATTGCACTGGAAAAATCAGTTCTGCTGATTCCTTTACCCTGTCCCTCTTGAGGCATGGCAGCAACACACACAAAAACTGAGAGGTGTTTGGTTTTAATTAGGAAGGGTTGCACAACTTGGAATGACCTGTGCCATTGCTTTTTGACTCCTGTATCTCAGGTAACTTAAATGGATAAATTGTTGCAGAGTACATAGGTGAGCTGCTTTGTTGTGTTTGTCACCAAGTGTGGGTCCTGCAGAGGTCAATGATTTTTATAGTATGTATCCTGGGGAAAATTTGCACATACTAAAATGTCAACTGAAATGATTAATATTGGTTAAAGTTAAGACTGTAGGGGAAAATATTTAAGGAAAAAGGGCTATTATGCGCTCCACTGAAGTATTAATTACTAAGGGAAAAATGAGCACTTATACTAACAAAATAGACATTCTTCCATTTTGAGTGACAGCTCATATATAGCTGCAAAGCACAATATTTTTTATCAGATACCTAGGAAAATTATTTAAATGTGAAAATTCCTAGGTGTCTAAGACTTGAAGTTCTGTAAGTGAAATTTGTTCCAAAGCCTTGCCTACAAAAGAAGAGGAAATTATGTCTGGGTGTCAGAGCTTAGTCCAGAAGAAATCTAGATAATATTTTAGTTACATGAGGATCTTTTCATGGAATGAATTTTCTAACAAGATCTCTGATAGTTAGAGGTCTGGACTAGGCTGATTCTGTCAGGGTTTATTAGTGTGAGTGTAATTATGTGCTGATTCTGAAGAGAATCAGTGCTGAATTCTTTTCACTGTGATTCAAAACTGTGCTGCCCTGCTTTGTGCACAGACCTTCTCTTCAGTTATCCTTGTGTTGCACAGCATTCTCTGTTATGAGACAGTCCCTTAGAATCTAAATTACCTTTGAAGACAGTGGGCAAAAGCTCAGAAATCGTCTCCTGTTGTTTACTGGCTATTTATTCTCCCAATGAAAAGCAGATTATCACCTTTTTCAGACAAGATAGCTTTTTTTCACTGTACTACCAGCCTTTTTCAGAAACTTCTGTAGTGATTGAGAAAGAAACAACCATTTCACAAAAGGATATCTTTTTTTATTTCATTTCCTGCTGCACATATGCTATTTTTTCTTCCCATACCATCAATTTGACTGTTGTACTGAAAAATGCAATTTTTTTTTATTTCCCTACTCTTTTGGACATCTACTTTCATGGGGCTTTTTTTTGTTTGGTTTGGTTTGGGTTTTTTTAATAAAGCTTAGAAAGAAATTTAATGAAATCCTGAAATAGAATATGAAGATATCAATATGTTTTTATCAATATATGAAAAAAACATTGGAAACATGATTGGAAGACAAGGGAATTACTTTCTCTTCAATAGTATGAAAGTAGGGAAAGGCAAGCATTTCTTTGTTCAAAGGCAGGCTCAGTTATGAGATCTCACAGTGAATTGGTGTTTTCCAAAGGATGTAGCATGAATCTGGCTCTTTGGCCTTTCTAGCTACCTAAAAAGTTCAGGCTGCACGTTTGTGATAACACTGCTACAAGTGTCTAAGCGATCAAACAAGGAGATGCCAGTATCATCTCACTGTCCAGAAAAGCAATTATCAAATGAAACATAAAGTTTAAGATAAGAGTTTTTGTCATTCATTTAACATTTAACATTTTTTTAAAGCTAACAGAAATTAGAGTAGTTTTTCCCACCACTAATGGTCTATCCTATAATTCTCTTCAGGTCAATCTATGATTAGAAGGGAATTGTCTGGACACATAAAGGAGTGTTCCTTCAGGCTGCGAGGAACTTTAGGATATTGAAAATCTATAGAAATGGAGACAGCATAAGCTCTTTGGGCAGTCTGTAGAGACACTAAAGTTGAAATGCTTTATGGAGATGCAGAAAATCTGTTGCAAAACAAAGAAAGATTTGGGTGAAATATGTCTTGAATAAAAATTTTTTTGGCAAAGAAAATCTTATATTTTCATTAAAATTAATTTAAGAGCTATATTTTCCCCTCTATAAACCCCTTCTAGAGTAATATCTTTTTTTTTTTTATGCAGACGGGTTTTAAGAGTACTCCTTATACTTTACATTTTCCTCTAAAATAATTTTAATTTGAACTCAATTTATCAATTTCCAAGTAAGTTTTGACTATGACTTAGCATAGCATATGGTGTTTGGCAAGTAAAATACCTGCAATGGAAATGGTCCTCAATGTTCAATATCTTTTTAAATTGTCATTCATGTAGACTCCCCACCCTCAGTATTAATCCAGAGTACTTATGCTACTTGCTTGAGACACCAAGCTATATTTATATACTTCCTGCAGTTAATTCCTTGGAAAAAAAAAAAGATAAAAATATGAGGTGATCTGCATCAGGCTAGTAACAGTGTTTGACAAGCCAAGCATTGAAGCATGTTTAAGGAAAAGAGAACGTAAAAAAATCTTCCTTCCCACTTCTTGGTGTAATAAAACAAATTGTCTTAAGCCTAAGAAATTAAAATGGTCAAGTTAAAATTTTGAATGATTCATCTGTCTCTTTATAATTGATAAATATATGATTGCAAATCTAGTGGGACCCATGTAAGCAGTAGCAATTTTATTTTAAAATGTGTTGACTTAAAATGTTATTTCTCGTTCTGTTCATATATTACAATAAGATCTAGCAGAGATTATTTTAACAAGTGTTTTCCAAAATAAATCACAGGAACACAAGTAAGATCAGTCTTTGTAACAGTTTAAATCAATTTCTCTGTTTGTAGCTTCCCCTGAAGGGGAAATATCTCTTAAATCTATTTGCACCTCTTTGGTTATATTCACTTAGAAAAAAGTCTTCAATTAAAGTCTGAAATCTTATTTTTTTCTAGACTCAGGAGTGTACTTATAAACCTTGTTGTATTTGATTATATGGTTAAAATATTTTATGATCCATTAAAATATTTTTAGAGGGACATGGTGCAAACATTACTCAATCTATCTTTGAAAAGTTATTGCTGATTGTGCAGGATGTTGCCTCCTGCTTCTGTAGGATTAAGCACCAATAACACTTTACATGTGCTCATTGCTTAGAAGGTAGACTAGGGAAGATCAGCATCTTATCCATTAAGCCATCAAGGTTCTTCTTAAACAGCAGATGTGAAGCTTAAACTTGAATCACAAATGTGAAGTTCAGCAGTCTTTGGTGCGGTGCATATTGGTATTCAGACTTCTAAATGTCATTACACAATGACAGACTATCAAATATGTTGAATCATATCACTGAATGCCAGGAGACAGAGCAATTTTCAACTAAGTCCAATTTATGTTTATAAATGGAAAGCTCAGTTTGAGCCCTAATTAACTGAACAGACAATGCCTGCATGAGGTTAGATTTTTATATGAGCCTGTTTATCTCTAATTATATGCTAATCAATTTGATTTCCCATTTAAACTCAGACTGGGAGGCTTCCTTGTAATAACCAATTCACATTGAAGCGACAAAACAGCTTTATATTTACCACATCAGCAGGGTTTAATTGCACATTTGGACAATGAAAATTAAGATGGATTCATTTTCATTGTCCTTGCAATGAAGCAGTATACAATGCACTTTTAGTTTGAGCTGACACATTTATGGTAGAGATATTAAAGTATAACATCCAAATATTTGCTAACATATTGGCAAGCTATTTTGTTCATGTTGTTTTCTAAATGATGCATTTTGGCTGTGCACTGTTATATTTTCCGCTTCTTAAAAATACTGACACTAACTGCATTACTTTGGTGTGGCATAGATCAAAAGAATAAAATTAGGATAAGGTCTCTTTCTATAAAAAGGAGACAGTCCAAATTGCATATGAAGAGTGCAGACACATTTCCTACTGTGAGTCCCCAAAAAAGTACTGAAAAGCATGCTATATTCCTAAGCCTGTGTGCAAATGCCAGGTAAAAATCAAACTCATTTGTGGGCACTGCAGGAAAAAAAATCAAGAGGTGTTAATACCTCTTTTTCTGCTCCCACAGATACAAAACCATGATGATTTAAAACACACTTGAACCAATGCAGTTAAAAGTTTTATTTCTTAGTCATGGCTTTTAATTATGCAAACCTTTAAATAGTCTCTATATCCATGACTGTGGATATGTCCAAGGACTTTCCTGAGTCCAGCACAAAATAAAGCCAATATCCAAATATTTGCGTGAGTTACTCTTTTAAAATGCACAAATGAATATCTTCATGAAATCTGTCTAATATCTGATTTACTTGTGAACTCTTTGACACATACTGAAAGCATATTTGTATGAAATCTTTATCCCAGCAGAAAATATAGCAAAATGTAATAATGAATGAATCAGGCTGCTGAAAAGACAAAATTAAGTTTTGTTTTGATTTTTATAGCTAGGTTCTTTAGTTGGATGTTAATTGTTGATTTGGTAAGATGTAAAAAGGAAGATTGTATTCATTGCTCTAAAATTTATTAAAACCTTGGAATTTTTGGAAACATAATAAGTGTCACTCCTAGTATAAAGAACTCCATAGAGCATTTTTGGGATACTGGGCAGTTCTTTACTGCATTCTTGAGATATATTGATTGGCATGCCAAAGCCATTCTTGTGCAATTACTGTTCAACATAGCAAGAGAAAAATACTTTTATTTATAGTATTATTTCTACAAACTAGTCATTTTGAAAACACTCAAAACTGTTGGTCTTTGATCCAAAGAAATCACACTGTGAGAAAAATAAAGGTCTTGTAAGTAAATTTTGACTGTGAGGAAGTGTTTTATATTGTTCTGGGGATGAATATCTTTTTTAGAGTGATCCAATTTGCACTCACATTGTGACTGAACTGGAAATAAGTAGACATCAAAACTCACTCTTTTTTAGGTGGAACATAGTAAAAACCCACTTCATTGACCTTTTTTGCAGAAGACCACATAGAATAATTTCATCTCCTTTCAAATATTTGGCAACTTAAGCAGTTTAAATTTATAAGTAACTTCTTCCTTGTGTTTTCTTGAGAGGAGTCCATTAATTTTTCAGAGAATAATTTGCTGTAATATTTCAGTCCTTTTTTCTTGGAGTAGTGGCCTTCTCTGCTACTGCTGCATGAATTGAAGCATGTCCTGCTTCAATCTCTCCACTCATTTTCAAAATAATGTATTCTAGAAAACCGGCATTATCAGGTGACTGGCATAAACAATGCCTCTATCATGAAGAAGAAAAAGTTAACAATAAGAATTATATCTGTGCAATTTCCAACAGGGTTGTAAGTGAATATAACAACACATTTTTTTTCAGTTGCTGAGCTTGTGGAGGTCATGTGTTATGCCAACATGAAGAATTTCAGCTAGTAATGGCAGTATGCAGTGTTTGAATGTAACATAAAATTTAAAACTGGTGACCATACGTGATATGAAATATAAATATTTCTGCAGAATTTTTAAAAGTGGACAGATAATATTTGGCAAAATTCAGAAGTGGTCAGGTTTTTTGCTTTCTCTTTCCCAAAACTTAAATGATATAGCTGAAGTATAAAACAGTTTCCACCACACTGGAAAAGATTTGCATAGTTAATCCCTCTGTCAAGTGAAAAAATTCAGTAGCTGGGCAACACAACCTCCAGTTGTCTCTGTATTTGCTGAACTACCAGCCACACTGAAGTAAATTTCTAGCTAAAGATAGACAACATGTGTACTTAGGTTTTCCCTCCAAATCAAAATTTAACAGAAGCATGGATAATTTTTAAACTGTCGACCCACATTTTCTTTATAAACTGTTGAAGGGACGTTCAGGAAGTATGAAATAGCTGCATGTTTCAGAAAAGTCAAGTTCAACAGAAATTACTGGAAATATTGAATTAAAAATGCAGAAAATTATAATAGTACTATCCCAGTGGTGCATAAGACAAAGCATGAGTGCAGTACAATGACTATGGAAATGGCAGAAAAAAATTAGACCTGAATTTTCTGTCATTTGATGTTCCAAGAAAACAAATAGGCAATAAATTTCCTAAGGAGAAAATTTATTTCACTTTTGAAAATTACTTTTTTTTTGGAGTTTCGTATCTAGAGGTTGAAGGTTTAGATTTAATAGGAAGTCACATAGATATATATTAATATTAGTTTATAATAATTTGAATACAGTAATCTTAGCAAGTACAACTATTGTGCAATCAGGATACATTTATTCTTGTCCTTTGTCCACAGTTTTACTGTACTTCTGTATTTCTTGCTGCTGAGTTTTCTTAGCTAGCGCCACTTCCTTTGCTCATATTTCCCTTATCATTACTTGGCACAAATTGCATCGACTTTTTATGTCAAATGTGTTCAATGGTTGCAGTTGGTATGTGGAAAAAAAAATACAGCTTGTTCATGGATATTTTAGCTACTTTACAAGGGAGTCTACCAGTTTTGATTTGCATTAGCCCATATGAATGCTGTCATTAAGATTTTCCTTTTTGTGGATGTGAGCCAGCTCTCAACCAATTCCAAAGGAAAACTATGCCACTGTACCAAGGTGGCAGTGAATTGGTGCTGCTGCAGTACAGCACCATACAGAAATGACTAAGGACCCTTTTGGTTTGGCATTCAGCCACCTAACACAAGGGACAGAGCTTTCACATGCTCTCAGATACAAAGTGAGGACAAAATCACTGTAAGGTTCAGTTGTTGAAAATTTCATCTCATTGTCTCTATTTAGTACTTTTTAAGTTGCAGCACATTAATGATACTGCAAATTTTAATTGGTTGCCCAAACTGGCCAAGATATTTATTTTTTATTTCAATTAGACAAATTTTAGCAAGTATTTTAAAATGATCCTGGTAATGTTACACAAAATATGAAGGTGATAATATTTAGCAAAATGTGCAGCAGTCATATTGCACAGTCTACTTCTTTTTGAAGATATAGCAACTCTGCCTTATGTACTGAAAATGAAGAAATAAGTTTCTAGTAGTTCATTTTAAATGGTCACTCTAGTAGTTCATTTTAAAAGGCCCATATAAGGGACCTTAAAAGAAAGCTCTCCTGATTCTGTCTGGGAAATAATGTCTTCAAATCTCATCAGCTTCTGTTCCTTTGCCATCCACTGTTTCATTCCCAGCAGCTTCAATTCTGTTCTGTTTCAGTTGACGCAGTCGTTTGGTGCTACCTCATCCTTGAACAAGTCTGCTTCATTTTATCTTCTCTGCTTGTCTGAACACATTCTTCTTCTCTATTAGTTCAGGCAGCAGTAGGAACTCACCCATCAGGACCTTCCTTTGTGGACTCTGTTTTGCATTACATCCTCTGCTCAGCACAGGAATGGATTGTTTGACTCCTATCTTGGTAAGAAAACAGAGACCAAGCAAAATGTGTGTGATAAAAAAATCAGTTGAGCAGAACCCTGGGGAAATAGTGTGGAAAATAGGTAGGAAGAATGGAAACACTAGTCGAACAAGAAGAATGAATATGAACAGAAAATGCTAAGCAGAGCATCTATATTTTTGGTTTGATTACATTGGATGAGAAACTATCACATGATTGCTTTGCAAATGTATAATAGAGACAAGAAAACTGAATAGCAAGGTGTTCTTAGGTAAAATGTGTGTATATGGAAGTATTCAGCAAAGAAATGAAGATAAAAAAATCCTGTGGATGATACAAATATCTATATATGTCTGTCTATAAATATATGTATATACAGTGAACTGGTTCACTATGTCACATAGAAAAAGAAATGAAGTAAACTGGATACTATAATTATACTCTTCCATTTATTTTATGTGCATTATTCAGCTGAACAGGGACCAAGAAGCAATTAAAATTCATGTCTAAAAAGTATTCAGGACAATCTAAAAGAGCTGGGATTCCACTTTCTAAGAATAAAACATTTTCTTTTAGATGAGCAAACACCTAATTAATTTTTTTCTCTCTTTCTGAAAAGTGCTTGAGAAAATAAAGGAATAAAATAACTTGAAACAATTTTGCAGTGAAAAAAGTGTGAACGATAACAGACTAACAGAAATAAAAGGATGAATGAGCAGAGTCCAAAGGAATTTAGAGTCAAAAGGAATGTTGTATGAGAGGAGGTTTTTTGTCTTTAATTGACAAAGGACATTCATAAGTGTTTTAGTGTAGTTAAGTGGTAATGTGAATACTACATAACAGAAAAAGAGTAAAATTGCAGGAGTTTGGTTTATACTTTTTATCACAAGTAATAAAGTGTTCAGAAAATTTGGCAAGATAATTTCCATTGTATTAACTCATATGTTGTATTTCAAATTTGTCAGAATATAATATTTATGGTGAAAACTTCAAAATAATCACAGAATGACTGAGATTGGAAATCACCTGAGCAGGAATGGATGCCACAAGCAAGGTCACCCATAACTGATTGTTCAGAGGAGTGTCTAGATTGCTTTTGAATATCTCCATGGAAGAAGGCTCCACAACTGCTCTGGGCAAGCTGTGCTGGTGTAAAACCACTTTTCCTGATTTTTAGAGAGACTCTCCAGTGTTTCATTTCATGCCATTTCATCTTCTCCTGACAATGGACACACTGAAAAAAACTGTCTGTGTCCTCTGTACACCCTCCCTCCAGGTGTTGGCAAGCATTGAAGAGATCCCTGAGCCTTCTCTTCTCCATACTCAGCTGTACCAGCTCTTTAAGCCCCTTATGGAGAGATGCTCTAGTCTTTGAATCACATTCATTGTCCTTTGTTGGATTATCTCATTATGTCCATGTCTCTGTTGTACTGTGGAGACCAGAACTGGAACTCCAAATAAGGCATAACCAGTTCTGTAGCCTTGAAACATGTTTCTCTCGTTGATGAGAAAGGTTTCATTTGTTGTTCTGTATTGGGAATATGTTGCACCTTTTATAGACCTTTTAGATCTTTTATATCTAGAAGATGGCTCATCTCAGTATGGAACACAGAACAGAGTACAGGAGCAAGATTCTTGAAGGAGCAAAAGAACTCTTAGAGAGCAAAATATAACTATATCATTGATCTGTTTTGATGTTGGCTTCAATCTCCTTCACCAGACTTTTTTATACTCAGATTACCAATGATCAAAGACTTTCTGATAAATTACAAAAAAAACCCTCAAAACAAAACACTTCCTGGAACCAGAGCAATTAGGTAAGTTTATGTTGACCTTCATCTTTGTTAACCTGACATATTACAGAGAAAATAGGAAAGTCAGAAAAGTCAGAATTCAGAATTTATTTTACATTTTAGCATACTTTAAGCTTTATTAGTCTTTTAATAAATAAGACACATTTTAGTAGACAGTCTGAACATATTTAACAAGATGTTTTTGAAAGTAAACCTTTTTTATTTTCTAGTGATAACAATTTCATGCTGCATGTCTAGAACATTGTCTTTCAGAGAAATCCCTAAGCACTTCCTGTGAAACAGTTCCATTTAGAAAACTCATTCTGTTTACTCAGACATGGAATTGGGATATAATGAGTTTGGTATTTGAACAGTAGGAAGCAGCAATATGTTACATTTAGGAAAGAAGGGAGGAGGGGCTTTTCCCCATGAAATTTCTAAGATCATTTAAGTGGGCAGAATGTAATTAATTGTTAAACTGGAATTCAACCAAAGGAGTGGATCTAACTATTTCTTTCTTGCCAAAACAAACTAAAAAGCCAAACAGAAAAACACCATGGTGTCTTTCATAAAAACTGGTGAGGATTTGAAATGTAAATCATGTTCAATTGATTTAGTGGCTAGAATTTAAAATGCTTATCTTTTATACTTGTTATTTTGGGTTTTCTTCTATTCTAAATATAATGGAAACTAGTTGCTTTCATGACTGGAACAGCCACAAATGCAATTATCTTGGCTGCCTGAGAAATCATCTTTGTCAATAGTCAGGGCTGCTATATTTCTGTCAAAAAAAAAGGACAATTTTCTGTGTCATACAGAGAAATCACTAAATGGCCTAGAAATCTGGGCTCAACAATAAAAACAAAATATCTTTCCAAAAAGAAAAAACTCTCCCTTCCTTTTTAACAGTGAATTCCTCTGATATGTTCCCAGGCTGATTATTTCTTTAAAAAAAAAAAAAGAAACACAAAAAGAGCAAGACTTTGTAGTTCTAAGCATTGCTGCTCTGACAATCTCACTGCTTTTTAGACCATATGAATGATTAATCCACAGCAATATAAACTTTGTAGGTTTTACAAATTATTTTGAACCTTTTGTTTATATGACCTACAACTCTTTTCCATCTGAAATTGCAATGTTTGTCTCTGTCAGAAACATAATAGAGTCTTAGTTCAAAATAGTTCCTTTAAGATTTGGAAATCCAATTAAACTTCTCTTAGAATTGTCAAGATGTGGGATAGGTGAAGCTTTTCAGAGGGAGGTTAGACAGTGAATAACTATGTTGGCTATTAGCAGGAAAGGGTGAAAATACAACACTGAAAATTCATGAGTGATAAAAAATGGTAGCAGTTCTTTGAAGTAATTTGAAGTACCAAAAATATCCAGGAAACATTCATTCTGTGAAAGTTAGAGTTTAAGAAAATTGTTCACCCTCATGTTCTTGAGGGTGACTAAGCATCTCAACAGGTTGCCCAAAGAGGTTGTGGAGACTCCCTCCTTGAAAATACTGAAAATCATATGGACTCAGCCCTAAGCAACTGTCTCTAGGTGTCCCTGCTTGAGGAGTCAAGATAGAGCAGATAACCCACAGAGGTCCCTTGCAACCTCAACTAATCTGTGATTCCTAGTTCTGGTAATTCCAAGAATGACAGTCACTTCTCTTCTGGAAAGATAAAGATTTCCTACCAGTGCACCTGTTCCTCAGTATCAGGTCACTGATAGTTTTTGGTATTTCATTGACTAGCAAGTGATAAAAGAGGAGGAAAATAAGGTGAAATCTTAGTGATGGCCAGTCTTTGAATAAAGACTGGGCCCATCTGAAAGTTAATCTACTAGTTTTTTATTCTGTACTTGTCAATGTTCCCCTGTGATCACAACCAAATCCTCCAAATCCAGAGACACTTCTATTTCCCAAACTGTGAAATAGTTCAAATGTCATGTTGTAATAAACTTATCCATTCATATAATTTCAGTTCAAATTCGAAATTTTAGTTTCCATTTAGTGCTGTTTAATGTAATTTAATTGCTAACGGCAAATGCTGTAGAAGAACCAATCCTTTCTTCTGAAGATTTTGTGCTGAAGGACTGTATTTTGTGAAATAGTTTTCAGGAATACTTTGGAGAAGTTTTACTATTGATAGAAATCCAGCATGAGCTTTGCATATAAAAGAAAATAAATAACTAACAGCAGAAGAGTAAATTGTGAATTGAAATGCTGGAGGAGTAGGGGATTTAGGATATACAAGAGTAGTGGTGTATTTTATGTTGATATAAGCAATTTATGCTTTGGTGAACTAATGTTTTGCTTACAACACGAGCTAGTTAAGTATGATAAACAAGGTTCAATGTATGTTTAGTTGATAATAAAACAGAAAGACAGAATTACAGAATCTGCGAGTTTAGTAGGGACTAAGAAGGTCATTTGGTCCAACTTTGTCTGCTTGGCAGGGTCACCCAGAAGTAGTTGCCCAGAGCTGTCTGGATGGTTTTTGAAACAAGAAAGAGCTCATAGTCTCTCTGCACAACTTGTGCCAATGCTCAGTCACCTTCACAGTGAAAAAATGGGTTTCCTGATGTTCAGGCAGAACCTCTTTGTGTTGTGATTTAACCTGGCAGGCAGTTAGAACACCACACATCTGCTCATTCACTCCCCCACACAGTCAGATAGGGGAGAGAATTGGAAGGAAAAAAAAAGTAAAATGAATGAATTAGATAAATATAGTTTAATAGGACAGAAAATAAAAATATAATAATAATGATAAAAGAATTAGAATATTAAAAACAAATTATGCACAATGTAATTGCTCATGGGCTGGTGCCCAGCCAGTCCCTGAGTAGCAGCCCTATGAGCAACTTTTCCCTGGTTTATATAAGGAGATTGATGTCATATGGTATGGAATATCCTTTTGGTCTACTGGGTTCAGCTGTAACAGCTGTGTCTCCTCCCAGCAGCCTCCTCTGCTCCCTAGTCTACTGGCTGGTGGGGTGGGTGAGAAGCTGAAAAGTCTTTGACACAGAGTAAGCACAGCTTAGAAGTAACTAAAGCATTAGTGTGATATCAAGATTATTCTCATCCTGAATCCAAAGCATAGCACTGTCACAGCTACTAAGAAAATTAACTCAGATGAGACCAGGGCATTGTGTTTCAGCTTGTGTCCATTGTCCCTTGTTCTGTCCCTAGGCAACACCTGACAGTCCTCAGTTCATCTTCCCTCCATTCTTTTATGCACTGATAGGATTCCCCAAAGCCTTGATCAGTCCCAGATAAACTTTCCTCATAGAAGAGATGCTTTAGTGTCTTAATCATTTTCATGGTCATTTCCTGGAATCTGTCCAGTATCTCCATGTCTCCAACAGAGCTACTTAAGTAGTACATTTTTTTCTAAGTATACTAATCGTTATTCCAAGAACATTAACCCTTTACTCCTAATTGCCTGTGTCAGTGATTTTTCAAGATAATTTTGAATTAAGTAATGAATAATCCATATGAACGCTAAACTTAATGAGATTATTAAAAGAGGTGGTATGGATTTATCTGCAACATGTCAACCAAACTAATATTCTTTCTGAAAGGAAAACCGAAATCCTGAAAAATAGAAAGCATCAGGCAGTAAAAACATATTCCAGTATCTTTTTAGTACTATCCAAGTTAAGGTGATCAAGATACTCTCTGAGCCCTCTTTTCTCTTATAGAGTATCTGGTAGCCCTCTAGGTCTTTGGGGTCCTCCAGGCTTTGTTTCTAGAGGTATTCTCTGTAACCTATCCTGCATGAAAGGACAGAAAATCCCTCCTAAGAGTTGTAGGTACCACAATGACTCTATCTAAAATGTCAACCCTTAAACTAATTTCTACTGAATAACATCTGAGAATGTTGTTACAGTCCCCCACAGAATCCTACCACAGCTTTTATAAGGCTGAGTATATAAATATGGAGACAACTTACAGGAGGTATACAAATAGTTGCAATGGATGTCTTTTCCTGGTCTTAAAAATTGAGAGCCAGACACAGTTAAGGGATAAGGGATTTTAACCTCAGTATTTCAATAAGGATGCACCATTTCACCAAGGTGGAATGAGTCACAATGAACCCCCACGATAGATCGTGTATACAATTTATAGACCTTATAAATTAGCATATCTAACCAGGATGCCCCAACAGGAGGCCTGGATGAATGGTGTGATATTCCCCCATCTGTGGAATTCCCTCCTGGATGGGCCTAATCTCTAGTTTACAGGATTTGTTCTAGAGTACCTGGGTTTCCCAAGATAGCATAGAGTTTTCTGGCCTCCTTCTACGAGGTCTTTAGGATGTTTGGTCTCCTGGCCTAACAGAATACTAGGACTATGCTAAGTTATCAGACATAAGGAATTACAAGTATGCATGCTAAGAATACTGAAGATACATAAATGAAAAGGCAGAAAATCATCTTGGCATCACAATAACATTTTTTTAAGGACACGTGCTTTTACAGAAGAGTTCAATGAAATATTAAGTAAGATTTTAACAAATTGTTGTGTTTCAAAGCAATATGTTGTATCTTGGAAGCAGAGGGAAGAACCAGACATTAAAATACAGAAGGCAGCAAAATGAGGACACCAAAGGTATCTCAACAAGTGCACTTATTTGCTTATATAGATTTGTATAACTTCTGGTAAAACTAGACTAGATTGTTTTAATTTGTTTTCAATTACTGAAGTTATCTGCCCTAAAGTTCACATTTTACATTTACAATTTACCTTTTTTTACATTCTTCTCCTGTTAACACAACCTTTTCTTTTACCTGAAGCTGAATACTATTTCAAATTTCAGGTTGTTGGTTTTGGGTTATTTTGCACTAAGTAGTGCAGTTTTTATCTCTTTATTTTAGTGCTGACAGATGGTTCCATTTAAGTCATACCCTCTGGCTGGCTTTGTAAAAGAGCTCTATCTAAAATTGTTACAAACAAAAATTCTGGTGTAAATTTCCTGGCTCTTTCTTGTGGCTAATAATGATGACACTTCCTTATACTATACAGAACACAAACTGTTTAATGTATTTAATACTTTTTAAAAAAAATTTATTTAATGCTTTTTTTCCTTAAATGATGCACATATCTGAAGTCAGACATTAGGTTTTTTCCTTTCTTGGAAACTTTCAGCATTTCATATTAAGCAACAGGGAGGTTGTTCTACATGCTTAACATTTTTCTAGCTTAAGATTTTTTTTTTTAAGTTCTTGGCTCACTTTGAGTCCTTAGTCAGGAGCTTGCTTGAAAATTAATTCTGGTTAAACTGCCTAAGCTAGTAATGCCGTTCTGAAAGTACTTTCTTAGTCAGTGCCGTATCACTGAAGAAGAGAAAAATAAGTCACATGGTAAAATAAAATTTTGAGTCTGTATTTGGTATTGTTCTCTTCAATTTTCCTGAATCTTACAGAAAACAATTTAATAATGATGATTTAATGTTGATTTTTTTTTTAAGGAACAGTATTCACTTCTACTTATATTTCTTACCTCGGCTAGAGGCGTGTCTCCATGAGTTGCTGAGGCATAACTGCGGCTAGAGTACTTTATTATTCCATCATTGTCTCAGATCATCAGTGCTTTACTAATTGTGAGTCACTCTAAGTTATCCTGTAGCAGACATTGTATGTCTTTGAGTTTTCCAAGAGGCTTGTGATGTTAGTGGTTATAGCTGCTAACCTAGGAGCAGTTTTTGCTCAGGGATCACTCTGTCTATTGGCATTTTATTGGAAGACTGCTGTGAATGCTTAAACAAAGCCTGAGACAATGCAATGTGTTAAAGCTTTTCACCTTAGTGAGGCTCCCGTCATCTGGAAAACTGTGCTTAAGCAGGGCTGTGCTTGGAAGCTGCTGTGTGGCTACTGTGAGGCTCTGGCTCATCAGTGATGCAGGGTCTAGGAGTCAGACAACCAGACAGAGGAACAGACATGATGTATATCAAAAAAGGGAGTGTGTGGGCACTTTGACAGTATTGGAAAGAGGAGAATGAATGACAAGACATGAAAATTTCCACGGAGAAATCAGAAAGAAGGTAAAAACTGAGGACCAGTTAGTACCCTAAGCACTAGCAATATTCATTCTATTTCTTTAGACGGATAGAGATATAATTGTTTTACAGAGTGCAAAACAACTTTGAAGAAAAGATTCAGGATAAAATTGCATCCCATTTTTTAATCTGAGAGTTTATTGATATATCAAAAATTTTCTTCTTGCTCTGTCTTTTCTGATTGTGACTCCTTTTCTTATTCTGGAGGGATTATGACCCTGCGCTGAAAGAGTTTGCTAAAGTGATCAAAAAGGAACCTGACAATGGCTAATTTCTTCCTATCCTGACAGGTTAGATCAGCTCAATAAAAGGACTGATGAGTGCTGGAGTACCTTCAACAAAAGGCTCAAGAACATGCAAATGGAAAAATTATATAAGAAGGAAGGAGAATAAGCAGCAGCAAATGTTAAACTCTCAGATTGAGACATAAAATAGAATTTAATCTGGGGAAAATCAAAGAATTTTTTATAGTTCAGTGTTGCAATCCATTGACAGATACATTTATAACCAGATTTTTATTAGAATCCATGCTCTAGACCACAATAAAAAAAATGAGAAAGGATTACATTTTCCTTTACCTTTGATAAATCTTAATCACCAAACATCTTGCAGTGTTCACTTTGTATTCATTACAGAACTAACTTAAACTACCAGTTGTAGTGATATTTATCAATTCACTCTTTGCCTGTCCCTGAATAGCAAACATATATTTCCTCAATATGAAATTTTTTTGATGCATAAGTGAGGTGGAATTTATAAATAAGAGAGCACCTACTCTGCTCTCTCAGATAATTCAGTTATGAATTATAACATGAATTATCATGTTATTCCCAACAGAGGGTTCATCTGTGCTATGCTGCAGAACAACCCTTTAAGTGCTCAGCTCAGAAGGAAGAATCTATTTGTTATTTCTTATAGAATAAAGCTGACACTGAAGACCCATGTAACATATCACAGGGTAAGGTTGATTCTTTCAGTGACTGTTCAAGAAATCTTACTGATGGTTCTTCATACTGTGTTTTTGTTGCTAATATTGGAATATTTGCATAATGTGTGTGTAGGTATTATTGGTAGCATCTTGAAGAAAACATGTTGCAGAAGGAGAGGAAGGGGAGTTAAATCTGGAGCAAAATTTTGTTATTCCATGCTAAACCTGGAAGTTGGCTTGCTTTCCATAGCAGTTGGGAGGTACTGTGACTCCTTTGGCTTGCTTCTCTTGGACTTTCTTTGTACAGCATGTTTTTCAACCTGTACTGGTTTGAAATGGTCAGAATGGCCCTACCTTAGTGGTCCAGAGTAATTGTCAGGGTACTGAAGTCAAAAACACATTTTGGACTTCTTTCTATCATACTTTCAGAAAAGATTAAAGCGAGTTTGTGGGGCTGCTGTGCAGTACTTGTAAAAGGTCTTCACTGATATCTCATCTGTAATAAGAGGAGGAATACTTATGATTTTTTGAGGTGATGCCTAAATATTGTGTCTCATTGATCTATAAAAATTTTTGGGCTGGTGGAAACATGGAAAATAAAGGGTTATTTACAAGCAGACTGCTAACATTGGGGATTGGACGGTTTAATATAAATGCTAATTATTTTCATCTGTAAACAAAAGAGGATTAGTATACTACATGCAGTCAAAATAGATGAAACAGTGGGATGCATTTAATTTAGTATCTTTTTTTATGTCAAAATATGTGAGTTTTCTTTGATTCTGGCATTTCTCGCTGAGACAGATAATATCACATTTTGGAATCATCATTTTATAGCAATCCTTCTCTTACTTACTTTGCACATTAATGAAAATACAAAACAGATCTTGCTTGTACAGTGTTAATTTAAAATTGTCTCCTGATTGAGTCTCTCATATTGTAATCTCAGTTTTTATTTATACCTGTGGTGATTCTAACAAAATCATTCATGTATGAATGAAAATTTAACTTATAAGAGAGGATAATAATCCCTAGATTAATATGAAGCTGAGTAAGAGGCAGTCTATGTTAAATACCATTAATTATTTTTTCCCCAGAGGATGGTTGGGCACTGGAACAGGCTCCACAGGGAAGTGGTCATAGCACAAAGCCTGACAGAGTTCAAGAAACATTTAGCAACACTCTCAGGAACATATTGTGATTTTTGAGGTGTCCTGAGCAGACCAGGAAGGAGTTGGATGCCATATGCCATGAAATGCAGGGACACGCACCAAAGCTTGTCAAAATTGATCCCCACGGAAAACTGAAACAGAAAATAAAGACTTACAAACACACTGGAATGGAGATACCAACAAAGGAAATGCAATTGAAGGGAAAAAAACCAGAAAGTTGGGAAACGTAGTGACTACAAGAAAATGGACCGGGATTACATCAGTGCAAAGGACCAAAACAAGCCAAAACTGACTTCACAGATCTTGCAAAAGCAGGGGAAAAAAATCAAGGAGGAAGGCACAACTTAAAGAGGAAGACATCAGGGACATGGCATGAATACTTAAGAAAAAAAAAAAAAAAGAAAAAAAAAAGGAAAAAAGAAAAAGGAAAAAAGTCTTCCCCAAAGTCAAAGCCATCAAAAGGCATGCCGTGTGTCATCAAGTGCAGGCACATGCACCAAAGCCTGTCCAATTGATCCCCATTGACATCGCAAGATTTTGTTTTCCTTTCAGGAAGGGAAAGGGATGAAATAGAAAAGAAAGGCTTACAGACACTGTGGAAAGGAGATACAATCAAATGAAATGCAACTGAAAAAAAACCAAAAAACCCAGGAAATTGGGAGATTTAGTGCCTTCAAAAAAATGGCCTGCAAGGAAATTTCATTTCCTTTCGGAAAGGGAAGCAGGATCTTGTGAAACAGAAAAGAAAGACTCTAGAAAGGAGATATGATCAAATGAAATGCAATTGAAAAAATCAAAAAAAATCAGAAAATCTGGAGATTTAGTGACTACGAGAAAGTGGTCTGGGAGGAAATAAGATGCAGTGCAAAGGACCAAAAGAGGCCAAAACTAACTTCACAGATGTTGCAAAAGCAGGGGAAAAAATCAAGGAGGAAGACATAACTTGGAGGGGAAGATTTCAGGGACATGGCATGGATACTTAAAAAAAAAAAAAAAAAAAGAAAAGAAAACTCATAGGTGTTATGAAAGCCATCAAAAGGCATAGCATGCCATCAAGTGCAGAGACATGCACCAAAGCTTGCCCAAATTGATCCCCATTGGAGGCCAAAACAGAAAAGAAGGACTTAGGGACACTCTGGAATGGAGTTACCACCAAGGGAAATGAAGGAGAATAAAAAATAATTCGGGAACTTGGAGGGGAAGATATGAGGGACATAGCATGGATACTTAGAAAAAAATTTTATACCATAAAATTTTTATATCAATAAATTAAAAAAAAAATTTATCCAGAGGGTGGCTGCGTGCTGGAACAGGCTCCCCAGGGAAGTCGTCACAGCACCAAGCCTGACAGATTTCAAGAAACATTTGGTAACAGTCTCAGGACATGGTGTGATTTTTGGAGCGTCCTGTGCAGGCCTGGAAGGAGTTGGACTCTGAACTTGATGGATCCCTTCCAACTCAGGATATTCTATGACTATGACTTGAAACTTCAAGTTAATACAGTTTGTCAGATAAAAAGTGAAATGATGAGTTTTATTTTATCAGCAGTGTCATATGACTACAAAAGTTCTACCAGTGCTTAAAACTGCAAACATTTCTTACCTCTTTAATTCATTCATTATAAACTTGTATTTTTAGAACAACATTGAGAATGATTACATGACAGGGGTCACATAGACGTTGCTTGTTAGCTGACCAAGAGCTGGAAAAGTACTGAACCCAGCTAATCTGAGTTTTTGCACCTGCAAAACATCGTGTCCTTGAGCAGCAGTGTAGTCTGATAACGAGTAGACAGAGAGACGTGGGAAAACGAAATGTGAGCCCGAAAGCCTGAAGAAGAGTTGTCATTATAGTATAACCAATAGACTGCTTAGCTTTAGAATATGCATGAGCTTATTACTTGTTCTGTATAAAGTCTGGCGCTTGAATTAAATAAACAGAAGCTTTCCGAACACTCATATTGAGCGTGGAGTTTTCCTTGCCCAGACAAATGGCCGAACTGCAACAGAACAAACCTTAAAGATTAGATTTTTAGAAAGAATTTGTGGACTTCGAACATATTCTGAAGATTTCCTTTCCCCTTCTGTGCTTAGTAAATTTTTTCCATTAACTTCAACTAGCCAGATGCTGAAACAGAATAAGCTTATGTATAAAAAGTTTTTGTTAATGAAATCACATTTTATATGAAATCACAATTCATATGAAAATATCTTGGCTTTTTATTATTTTTTTCTTACTGTAGGGGAAAAAAAGTATAAGAGAGATATCTTTATATAACAAGATTTAAAGAATAAATTAATAAAGGTAGAGACATGTTTACATGTGTGACATGTATAAATTCAAAGTCCAGAGTAATGGAAGCTTTATGTTAAATAGGAGCCTTTGGTCAGTTACTTAATAGTCAATCCTTTTGAAGGAAAGAAATCTTTCTGTAAAACCCAATAGCAAAATTTTAAATAAATTATATTTCCTTAGTTTCCACTATGTCTAGTGCTGTGGTGATCCTTGCCACCAAAGAACAATTTGAAAAGCAATTAATTTCATAATATTTTTAAATTAAAATTTCAGGTTACTATTTGATTATAGTTAGAGTGGAAAGAAACTAAGGACATGGTGGTTTTTAAGTCTTCATTCACTTTGCTTTTCACTTACAGGTTTGATGCTTACCCTGAGCATAGATTAATAATTAGCTCCAAGGTAGGATTTGCTCCCATAAGAAATAGTAAGGATCATAAAAATATACCAATTTTTGCTTAGGTCCAACTAATGCAGCACTTTAGAAACACTCATCATGGAATCTATTCTTTTGAATTCTGTGTGTCAGGAAATGTATCACTATTATACATATAACCATTAAACCTTAGCTTTCCCTTAGGGCCTGTTTCCAATACTTTATTCATGTAGAGTTATAAGTAACTTGCTCAGCACTCGTTTCAGTGTTATAAGGAATAGATTATACTTTAGCTTACTCTTACTCATGGGATTTTTTTTTTGCTGAATAACAAATCCAACAGAAATATTCCTTTTGTAATGGACACTGACAACATATTGTTGAACTCAAACCAAGGTAGTATGAAAACACACAAATACCGTCAAGAAATGAGAAATAAGCTGAACAAAAACCAAAAGTCCCCATGCATTTATTTTTACAGAAATATACATATATACGTGTGTGTATGTGTGAGTGAAAGCTTACCCACACAGGTATATAAAGTGTGATAGCTGTTTGCTATTCAGAAATAACTAATACAGTGTAGCTGTTCAGCACTAGTGGAAATAAAATGCAGCCATTTCCATATATTTCCAAAATATATTCCCATAGAATATTCCGTAGGAAAGCGGAATGCCAGATGTATCATTCAAGGACTATGAACTAAAATGCAGCATCAAAAAAATGTAATTTCTGTAAAAACTACAATGATTAGTGCTATACAGCAATGACACACCTGCAAGGTTTTCATTGACCCTTCTTTCTGCACATGACCAGAAATATTCAGAATTCAAACTCCTGAGTATTTACATGGAAAAATCATTCTGAACTTTCCAGCACACTGCTCCTGTTTGCCTGTGCTCATAGCCTTCAGAGATTTACCACCTAGTGTCTTCTAGAAACATATCTAGCACTGCTATTTCTTTTGTTACTAGCTGTGTCTCAATATCTGTATCAAATTGTCACCTTGGCTTTTTGTCCATTCTTGCTCTTCCCTGCAAGAAGTTCTCTTTATCCTTCATTGGACAGAGGTTCCTTCTCTCTCTTCATCTTTCTCTTTGGCCTGTATTTTCCTCTCTCCTTCCAGCTTTGGTAGGACAGTACTACATAGAATAAAGCATAATGACTCTCAAAATCCTGTCCCCTCATAGGAAAAGCCAGCAGGCAGTGTCAGTATGTTGGCCTTTTCAAAACTTCTCAGTTCCTTCTTGTTAATGTGTTTGTTAGGGAATATGTGGTTGACCTTTCTGTCTGCCTTTCTCATTTCAGCAATCACTGTGTTTCCTGTACATAAGCTGCCTAAGAAAAGTAAAAGTTTGAGGTTCTATTTAAGGGAATTTGTGCAGATGTCTCAGTCCCTTTCTGCTTTCTTTCTTCCTTTACAAGTATCAGAACTTAGTTCTTCATCTCTTCAGTTAGTGGTCTGTTATTTGGTAATTTCAGCTCAGATTGGCTAGATTGCCTTCATAAAAAATTAGAAAATGTTTCCCTGAGATGCCTTTATACTAGTTATCATATGCACCAAAGGTTTGACAGCACAATACTGACTGCTTCGCACTGCCAGAGAGATTTACCAAGGAGTACAGCAACTCTCCTATGAGGAAAGGCTAAGAAAATTTGGCTTGCTCAGCCTGGCAAAGTGAAGGCTTCAGGGTGACCTAATTGTGGCCTTCCAGTACCTGAGGGGACCCTACAAGGAAGATGGAGACTATTTATAAAACCATGTAGTGAGGAGAAGGGAGAATGGCTTCAAACTGAAAGAGCACAGGTTTAGATTAGTTATTGGGAAGAAGTTCTCTGCTGTGAGGTTTGTGGAATAGGTTTCCTGAAGAAGTTTTGGATGCCCCATCCCTGGAAGCATGTAAAGAGAGATGCTCAGCACATACACACACACAAGCACCTTCTAATCAATGCATTGAGTGCCAAGAAAATTACTAACCAATTAGAATTAAACATGATAACTTGGAAAACTGGATAAAAATAAGATGTAACATTAAAGTGAGGCTTTTATCACTGAAACTCTAAAGTGTTATGCCCATCATTATTGACCACTATTGTCATAAATCTGTATCTCTGAAACACCTGAAAGAGGAATAATTTTCTGTATGGTAATCTCTAATCTTTCTGACTGTCACAGTACTTACACAAAAGAAGCTGCTTTCCCCCGTCTCCCCCTCATTAAATGAATATAACATCTCTAAAAAATGCACAAACATACTTGGGAAAATTTTATTAGTTTTAACTTTTATGAACTTTAAATTCATATTCTGGACAACAAATTTTCAACCAAATAGTTATAATTTCAAATCTTGTTTTTTTAAAAGTTTCTTCCAATTTTCCAGAGCTTGCAAAAGGAAAAGCAATTGGACCATTGGATGGTCAGGAAAAACACTACAGAAATGTTTCTTGAAGGAGGAAAAGAGCACCCAATGTCATAGAATTATAGAATGGGCTGAGCTGGAAGAAACCTTAAAGATCATCTAGTTCCAAGCCCCCTGCCATGAGCAGGGACACCTTCCACTAGACCATGTTGTTCATAGCTCCACACACCCAGCCTTACACACTTCCCGGGGTAGGGCATTCACAATTTCTGTCCTTGGAACTAGGTTCATAATTTTAATTTTTTACTAAAAACCCCAAAATCCAAAGTAGAAGTAATGGAGGAGTTGAACAGCAAACTGAACTGAGAGGTTTCAACAAAATTGTATCACCTGATACAATTCCCTCACCTCAGGGGGGTCAAACAGACTTGGCTACAGTGGGATCTCAAGATGATGGAAGGAGGGAGCTGCTTAGTGTGCTTAGTGAGATTGCAGACAAGGAGAATCAAAGAACAAAGCACAATTTTGAGAGTGTCAAGAGCCACGGCATTCTGGAAAGAAATACATTAATAACACAAGAAAGTATTACAGATGTATTATTCCAGGTGCCCTCTTGTCAAATTAACTCCCTAGCAGGCATACAGTGCTTGTATAGAGCACCGAGTGAGAGTTGTTTTTTTTTAAACTACCATGAAGTGAAAATCTAAGGTATACAAGTCAAAGTGCAGCAAGCATTCGCATTTTCAAACACAAAGAATAGTTAAGTAGCTGTTTCCTTAAGCAGTGCTCTTGATTGATGGGCTACCTGGAATAACAGTCTATTCTCTGTCTCTGGAAATAGAAATGTTTATTTTGCAGTTACTGTGATTTCTAGCCCTCACAGCTGAAATCTACAAGTGATGCTTGCCCAAAATAAAATGTTTTTATTCTTTTCCTGAAATCTCTCCTCTCATGGTCTTATGAAGTTTTATTATTCCCTCCTATATTAAAAAAACATAATGGCAAAATATTGATTTTTATATATGTATATATACCCAGCTAAACACAGAGACAAATTCAAATAATTTTTCCTCATCTAAATCCTTTTCCTGCTACACTATAACATAGTCCACTATTCATCAAAACATAAAATGTAATGAGCATTTCTATTGAGTCAATGTGAAATTTGATTGAGAGATCTAAACACCCAGTCAGTAAGAGATAGAAATTTCCATTTTAGAAGAACAATTATTTTTGGTAATTGATCTCATGGAAACCTTTAGCTGACATACAAAATTTTTTGCAGACCATTTACACACACTACTCCATTTTTATTTGGAAAAAAATAGAAATACGGTGATAATGGATTATTTCAAGATGTAGAATGGGGGTAGGGAAGGAACACTTAGCATAACTGCAATTAAAAAACACTTTAAAGCTATGTGACATGTAAAACCCAACAATTTTATTATCAGATCTATGATAGAGGGTATGGCAAAATAATACTTGTCAGAGACTTCTAACAGCCTACACTTCTTCAAAACATTTTTATTGTATCAGTTTTGTACAATTAACATTCCTATGGTTGTGGGGGCACCTAGTGGCAAACTAAGCATGTTTATACATAAAGTAGCTGATCCTCAATTATCAGAAACCCAATTTACGTTCAGAGAACTATTCTCTTGCTTGAATAAAAACCACTTTTTGTGTAAGATTAAATTCAACATCAAGTCACATTAAGAAATAACAGCTGGACATAACACACTGGCAATTTCCCTGACTCCTCCTCCCTTCCCTACTCCTGTCTGATATGTATCTATAGGAGCTGAAAAATAGATTTTGAAAATAAAATCCCTTTATATCCTGTATTCCCTGTCAGAATTCATTACTCTCTGAGCAGCTTCTCTTAGACATTTCACATGAGAAGGGTTTAATGTTTAATGCTAAACTTACTTATTTGAAGATATTTCATGCTACACTGGATTTTGATTTAGCAGAGGGATATGACAGAGCAGTGAAATCACAATACAAGCAGAACATAGCAATTCAACATATAGTAGGATCACAATCCAAATATGATTCCTATTACTGGTCCTTATAAGTTTGTTATGATGGCACTGGGTATCCCCAGTCACCAGGAGGGAATATCTATACTGAATCCAGCCCAAGCCTGTTTCTATCTAAGTTCATTTTGTTGCCTGGACTTTTATACACTACTGAGCAACTTACACCCTTCCTCGATGCTAGTCAGGCTAGCTCAGGAAAACACTCACGTTCCTCATTAATATGAGAAATAAATAAAATAAAGTAGTCAATTACACAAACCAACCTCTCAACAGGTACAGCCAGCTAACCTAAACCAAAGTCCACCCTCCAGTCCTCCTTGTGCTGACCTAAAATCAGCTTTCTTTGAAATAGCTGTTGTCACTCCTTTCTTCCCTGAGCTACATGAACCAATTGCCCGCACCCACCTTGTCTGAGCGGTCTTCCACAGCAGCATGAGTGTTGTTCAGTCACACCACCATCTCTTTATCTCTTTTTCCTTGCCTCCATCTGGAGGGGACTATGCAGGGGCAGATTTACAATTATGTCAAAGCTGTGCTCAGATATCAGGGGGAGATCAGGAGATCACCTGAAAAAACAGTTTTCTCTCTTTCATTCCAAGACATTCAACATAATATATGCAATAGGTACAAAGGAGAAATTTTTCATTTACATTAGTTTCCTAAAAAAGATATTTAAAAATATTTCCTCATTTCAAAAATCAAGAATTTTATATGACCAGTGAATGTCTCTCTGGAGGTTTTATGGTTTGTTTAATCTCTTCAAATTTCACATCCAGCTTTCCAATAAGCTCCCTCAGTTGTCTTCCTTAAGGCTTTCTCCCTGATTCATCTGTGAAATTGTTTTTCCTTTTACTCATTTTTGTCCAAGGCCCATATGAAGAAAAACAGGCAAGCAGTCTGGCTAAGCCTTCATCTACAGAGCAAAGTCTCAGTGTTCCCAAGGTGCACCATACAAGGATGCTTTACTTGCTTCTCACAGAATCCTTGGCACTAAGTTTTGTCCTACACTTTATTTGATGGCACATTCTGGATGCCAAAGACACTGACATTTTGATTATGATCTAGCTTCATGATCTAGCCTTGTAATAACAGCACTAATTCACAAATGCCAGCTTTAACTTGGTTTGTTGGGTTGGTTTGGTTTGGTTTTGGGGTTTTTTTGTCTAGATATATCCAGCAGCAAGTGTGGAGATATTGCTATCTCCAGTGGGCTGTGCAGATCCTGAACAAAGTCTTTAAGGCTGGTAACAGGCAGTGCAGCTCCTCTCTAGAGGCTTGGAGAAGCAAAAAAAGAAAGTAGAATTTTCTGTGGGACTACAACACAGTTTTATCACACTCAGAACAGAAAAAGCAAGGTAAATTTACAGTCTAAATCCAAACACATATCTGTGTTTTGATCCTGTACTGGTGCCTCATGGGGTCCACCTCCAGAAGCCAGATCCTTCCCCAGGAGTCAGTAACCACCTCCCAGCAGGCACAGAGGTCTGACTGTGCAACCTGCTCCTCACAAGAGAGAAAGAGCACTGATCCTGCTCTCCTCAACAACCTCACGTAGCTCAGTCACCAACATCATTTTGACTAACCACTCTTATCAGCTGGATCTCATTATCAGCTACAGAGAAAGTTCACTGAACTCATTATAGATAGCAGATAGGAGTCACTTGTTCATCTTTTTGTCAGGATACAGAAATGCTGTGCAACTCTATTGCTGTATTATAAGTTTCTCTCTCTATAAAACTGCACATTTTGACATGTCTCACTTAAGCTAACAAAAATTTTTATGTACAGAAATGGATTCTTTTGTTCAAATTATTCTATCAAAACTATCTCTCACCATTACACTGAAGCATTATAAAGTATGAATAAAATAGCACAGAGTGAACTGCCCTCTGAATCTCTAGCATATGGTCTTGCAACTTTATCTAGGACTTTTCTAGAAAAACTAACTGCATTTAAGACTGCTTAAAATCACAAAGTCAGTCTTTTCCAGCCCACATTAGGAGACCATAAGTGAGTAAACATATTAACATAAACACAGGAAGAGGTTAGTCAATTAGCCAACCTGATTTTCAGTGTTTATACAGCTGTAAGGCAGTAATTTCCATGCATGGATGAAATAAATAAGATATGCTCTGCCAGAGAGGGATGGCCATAAATGTACAAAATACAAATATTTGTGTGAAGATTTTGCTATGGTTTAGATATATATAGACACTGCATTGCCTCATCTGTGACAATTAAACTGTTTTTATTGTATCATTATTATACTGCTGAAAAGATAGCATTACTCTCAAAGTGACCTGAAAAATACTTGCTATACAGTTAAAACATTAGAATTTACTCTTTTTCAGATTACTTGAGAGAGATATCCTTTCACAATGGCAACAGAAAAGGGAAGTATTATTTTTACCTATTATGATGTGCAAGTGTGAAAAATTACAGGAAATGAAAACTATAAAACAGATGAACAAACTTAGAAAATTTACTGACATATCACAAAATTTCAAATGTATCTACAGGGTCTCTATCCAGTATCACTAAAACGTGTTTTGCCATTGTCATCTTTTCATCTTTATTTGTCCATATATAGATATCTTTTCTCTGTTTAAGTGATGTATCTCCTCTATACCCTCTTTATTGTCCTCATACAATTTTATCATTTCTCTACAGTCTTATCATTTCAAAATCGAAAGCATTACAAGATAAAGTTGACTTTCATCACCCAAAACTAGGATACCATGATTTTTGTAGATCACAGACAAAGAAGGCACTCCGGTAAGACTTATTTTCAGCATTGAGGAGTTATTCTGGAACATTCATTCACACATGAACCAGGTCATGTCCTAGAATGCCTTCAAGCAGATGATGCCACTTCACTTTTCTCTCGTGAATAGTCATCTGTATTTATTGTTTCAGAAAGTCCAGCTAAGTTCACCCATATCAGAACATAATAAGTTCTCTCCAGCTTAGGGAACTTGACCACCTAGCACAGTATTCTGTCTCAGACAATGGCAACAGGAGATTTCAGGGAAGGATACAAGCCTGAAAACTTTCTTATGTCTGCTTCCCGTCTACTTTCCCAGGACCTGCAACTACTGTATTTATGATACTAGTGGGTGTGCCCTTACCTAATCTCTTATTTTCCATTAGAATAACTCTTTTCTATAAATCTGTTTTGTTTTTTTCTAACTGATCATACCCTCTGCATCTATGGCCTTCAGTAGTAGCAACTTTCAGAAGATTACTGCCTCATCTATAAAGAATTGCTTTTTTTACCTGTTCAAATAAACGTTTTCTAGTTTAAATGCCCTTTAATTCTTTTGCTGTGGTCTTAGAGAATAACATCTCCAAATTCAACTTCTTTCTCAGCCTTCTCTGAACTTCCTTTCTAAACTGAGATCCCTGTCCTTCCTCATTGCCTTTTTCTATTGCCTTGTTCTTGTCCATATCTTACAGAACTTCAATTTTATCTTCATGTATTCCTTGATGATATTCAATATCTTGCTGACCATTTTGACTACTGCTGCTGCATTTTTAGACAATGATTTCTGGTAACTGTCCAAAATAACCATAAGATATTTCTCCTTAATTGGAAGCATCAATTAAAAATTTGATACTGTGTAAACCTGGACATGTTCCTTATATTGCTTACCTTAAAGCAGTTCAAAGTGAAACTCAGCTACCATATTTTGTCAAATCTCTCAGTTTTGTAACATCTTACTTGAAGCCTGTGCCACTGACACAGCATTTGGCTGTCCTGCAAAGTATCTACTGCACTTTGTACAATAAATCTAGGAGCCTTCATTCTGCTGGGGGACTTTTAACTGCTTATGAGCTAAAAATTTATTAGGTTTTGGAATTTCTTATTAATTTAATTCCTCCTTTGCAACTATGCTTAGGATTACCATGCTCTTACCCTGATTAGGTTGGCTACTAATACATGGGACATATGTAATCACATCAAGACAACAGGAATAGGCTGACCTGAGTAGTTCTGGACCTCCACTAACACGTTCCCAGTGCAAACTGCCCATTTTGTGGATCTTTGTTCTCACCTGGACATAGGAAGGCTTTATAAAGGTCTTTCTAAGCCTGTTCACACCTTTTTTGCATAGCCTTGAGAGGCAGGCACACAGCAAGCCTTCAGATATTTGCCTCTAGCAAATTTGCCAGCTGCTCTTCCAAAGCGTAAGACTGCTACCCAAGAATCATCCTGTTTTGCCAGGAGCTATATACTCCCTGAGTTCTCCTGTTCTTCAAGGAGTTCTTCTGTCTCTGCTGAGCAAAGCTGCTGTGCAGACTGCTTGGCTAGCTATGGTTTCATCATCATTCAGCTACTGCTTTTTATCATTTTCTGAACAAGCTTAACATTTCCCCTCAGAGGGTTCATTAACTCAGAGACAGGGAAGCCTAGTTCCAGCTATCACTCCTTACCTGAACATCTGCCAAAAATCGATCTCAGCTTTGCCATTTAAACTAATCATCATTAAACAGTTAAGATAATTAACAGAGATATAAGCAATCAACAGCCTGAAACTGGCTGACATTTCAGTTTCTATACCTTCCTTTGTGGGCTGAGTTAAGCAGTACCCACAAGCAGCCTAGCCCACTTTGAAATGTCTTTCAGACTAATATGATTCACTCATGTGTCTATATGATCTTAAAATAAATGTTGAAAGTTTCCTCAGGAGTTATGTCAACCAGGGGCCAGCCATCATTTCTGTCTTCCCTTCTTCCACCAACATAGACCTTTTCTAATCAGTAAATACCTGAAATCCATCAGGTGTGGGTTCAATCCAACCTACAAGTCTGTATGCTTGTGTGACACATTGTCTTCTGATAGCATCTTTTCCTTCTGGCGCTGTATGTGTATGGAAAAGGCCAGGATGAAAGATGCAGAAAGTGAATTTGCAAAGAGAAAGGAGTATTATTTCAGGGAAGAAATAGTGAATGTGCACTAAGATCCCTTTGATTTGAGCACATTGTGAGAGAATAGGGGGAGTCACAGAAAATTGCTCTCAACAGTGCAATTGGGGAGTAGAAAATGAAAACTCCTAACAAAAGATGCTCTCTCAAGGAAGGTTTTATAAACACAGACCAGTGGAAGATTACAAAACTGACACAGATATGCTTTCCTAGAAGAGGATTAGAAATATCAGGTTGGCCAAAGCACATATCCAAATCCAGAGGTGAAAATTCTGCAGTCAGCCATTAAAAATATGTGCATGTGTTAGACAGAGGAAGAACATGCTTCCAATTTCTTGCTTATAATCTGTTTCTGTCAAAAACTTAAACACCCAGATGGACAGTAAAGGGAAGTAATCTGCTACAAGAAAGCAAAGGCAATATACTGAGGTTCTTCATTGCTGACATTGAACTCCAACCCCACACAATTTCCTAACTGCAGTACTGAGAATGACTAAAAATGATACAGTTAAACTTGTACATGTGCATGTAGTATCAGATTTATGCCATTGTTTGAAACATTTAAAGTCTAATGAAATTTTACAAGTCTAATAGAAAATATCAAATATATAATATAAAAAATATAAAATATAAAAGTCTAATTGAAATTATATCATTCATAGATGTTAAAAGAGAAACGCATAACCTTAATTTGAAAGTTCCTTAGGGAAAAAAAGTGTGATCTTAAGAATATATTTTTCACTAATTTAGGTGAAGAGAGAAGCATGAAATGAGGAAAAATAAGTGGTTATTTTTTCCAGTAAACATTACATTTATGAGGAAAAAAACAAACCCACCAGGTTTAGGTTATTCTTTTTTTAACAGTAAAAACCAGATTACTTCATTTTGTTTTCAACTGATTTTGGAATTGATTGATAATCAAAGTCATATGGTTTATTTTGTTCAAATATATAATTTCATCATGATGCAAAACTTATTAACAAAGCCTTGGATCCTGCAAAGATTTATGTACATGCTTACAGTTACAGTATTTGTCTATTCTCATTGAGTTTGATAAATCTTTGCAATATCCAGGATTTTCTGTATCTACTCACAATATGTACTTCCGTGTGTGAATGTAAACATCCTCTTCTTTCATTTTTAAATTTTCTGCCTCTCTCCAATGTTAATCTTTCCAATTCTGAAGCTGTATAAGTCTGTGCATCAATTTTTTCCTGCCCTTTAAAACATTTCCAGAAGAACGAATGTAAATCAGACAAGTAGCAGACAAACAAAAGATCATTTCTCTAACACTGACAATGGTCCAAGAATACTGCTACCAAAACCTGTAGGATTAAACAATGCCTTTGTGAGTAAATTCAGCAGCCTAATCATTCTGTCTCAGACCTAAAGCTGTTACCTCCTTAGTTATTTATAAAACAACTACAAAACCAAACACAAAGATTTTTGTCCTGACTTTTGCAGTAAGATATGGACCCATGGTAGTTAAATATATTTGTTATATATACACCTTATAAAATCAGTAGATTTTACTTCAAATTAATTAAAATCAATTAAGACCAGATTCCAAGAAGACTGGATTTCAAGAAGTGTTTGAACAATGCTCTCAGGCACATGGTGTGATTCTTGGGGTGTCCTGTGCAGGACCAGGAGCTGGACACAATGATCCTGATGGGTCCCTTCCACCTCAGGACATTCTAGGTCTCTACATTTCTATTTTTTTTTCTAATTCCTGATCTGACATGCAAATTGCTTATTTTTTATGCATAGTACACAGAATATCATACAGAGCAGATAAGATGGAAAAAAAGATTCTCTCTTTAAACGTACAAGATCAAAATTTAAAAGTTTTAACAGCAAGAACATAGATTCTTTTCAAAGATTTCCTTAATGAAGTTCCATTTAAATACTTTTTACCACTTCTACATTGAGAAGACTGCTTTTGTCAAGTTTTTAAGTGGTAAGTACAAAAATACAAGCTGTTGAAAATAAACTCAGATGTCATAATACAGTACCTCTTGTATTCTTTGCCATTCAAGGTATCATCCTGTATCTTACCTTCTCATAATTAAAGCATCTTCCACATAACAACAATAACAACACCCTAAAGATCCACTCAAATAGTTGGATTTGTCTTTATCTAGATAAAGACATTTTCTTCTTTTTTATCTTCATACTAGATTTTACTTCATTCATGATGAGATATTTCTGGCACACGTTATTTTCTTTGAGAAAGAAGGGATACAATAACTGAGGCATGTCTGCAGTGAAAACTTTCTAAGAGAGGGTCTGTTCACTAGCCATTTATCTTATTAACACTCTTTATGGGTTACTTATAGATGAGGAAAGTAAGGCAGAACCATGGATGTTACTGTAACTACCCTCAGCCACTGCAATGGACCTCATGGCAGTATCAGTTAAACTAATTTTTAATTGACACAGCTGCAGTGAGTTTTAGTTGAGTTCAGGCTACAACATAAGGATAACTAGATGTTAATTTCAATCACTAGCCCCACATACACACTGTGGGATCTGAGAATACACTACAGCTGAGTAAGAACAGCAAAATTCACTCCAACAAGATGAGCAGAGTCATAGCAGCAGTAGTCACAGTCACATCTGTAGCTCTCCAGAGCTTTGATTTATATATGTCTAATTATTTTCAGCAGATATTCAGGCTGAAATATAGCAAATTGAAATGAACTGACAGCTGTCTTGCTCTGTAAGTTGCCCTTTATATGCTTTGAACATGGTCTCTGATGCCAGTTCGAAGGCACTACTAATGACTGAACAGGAAGACATCTAAACCAGTCAGTGTTACTTTGTCAGTATCATAGTTTGGGTACCTTGGACATAATGAAGAGGCTTAACCTCTAGGAAGTTATGATTACTATTAGCATCTGCAGGGAAGAGACAAGAGTCATAGTTCTTCATTTGCTGTATGAAAAATTGAAATGGTATAAACACTTCACAAATAGAAATTTATTGCTTTTTTTTTTTTTTTCAAATTGTATTGCAGTGACTTAGTGATATAAGAAATCATTCTGCTTCAGCATGTTGGTTTATAACTGTCTATTTTACCTGGAGTATTGTATCTGCAAAGTAATTGTAAGAGAATAAAGAAGGAATAAAGGGCCAGAGGGGGTTTCTTTTTATTTACTTCAGCAGCATTTGACAATTCACTGGGCTGCTTTTTTATGTACTAGACCTTGCAGACCACATCAAGACAGCTTGCAAACATCTCATTTTTTATTTGGGCAATGTATACTCGATGACTTTAGTATCTGAAATTTCATCTGAATTAAATTTTGTGTAATGCTAGCCTTGGTTTCTTTTCATTTGGAATCTGGCAGAAAAGAAGTCACAGAGGGGAAAACAACAAAACCCCACATTCTTGGTTTATGTCCTTTCTCCCAGCAACATTAGAAACAGACTATGAATTAATTATGAGTCCATATGAAGCCAATAACTTGGTGACTGAGGATTTTTACATGTTCTGATGTTTTATTACAATATTATACTTTGTGATTGTATTTTTGCTTATATTCAGACTTGCAAAGATCTATGTGCATGTGTTTCTCAGGGGTTTTCTAAACAGATGAGTTATCTGAATGTAGTTAATTTTAGTGCTAAATATGTTCATTTGGTACACATTCAAGCAGTTGCTCTGAAAAAGCAAAATTAATAATACCAAAGGGGAATGCTGAATAGCTTATTTAGACCAAAAAATTGCTGTTCCCCTGGTCCAAGCGAGCTATGGGAATTAATATTTTTTTATCTCTGGAAATGAATAGAGACCTGTGACATTAATTATGGATATGTCTTTGTGGAAAGAATGGATCAAAAGAGAGTATAAACAAATAATTATACAGCAAATGTATTCAATACCATCTCAGAAACAAATGCTAATCATTCTGTAACTTCACAAGACACAGTAAATAGTTAGAAAGTTATTGTTAAAAAAGAACACAAATCATTGAATAAATGATCACAGGGCTACAATGTTTGTTACAATACAGAGAAATACTGGATACCTGTGAACAAAAACTCAGATGTAGGTTATGTGCTTAGTATACAAGTCTATTTACTCAGAAGGTCTCAACAATCTTATAAGTAACTTTCTCATGACTCACCAAATCACCTTCTAAAAGAGGTAGCAACAACATTATAAAAGCTAACAAAAAGAACATGGAGTTTACATGGGAGATCATCATGTCTCTGCAAAATCCAACACTACTCAGATTCCCTGTCTTGTCAGTTCCTCCAAGGTGAACTCTGATATTGTGACTCTGCGCAGAGCTTCAGCTGATAATGCTCAGTTATGTGGCCAAGGCTTAGATCTGACAAGAATACTGTTGTTAAAATGAAATAAAGTTAGTGAGCTAAAGTCACTTCAGATAACAAAATTAAAAAAGGAGTGTACTTATTGAGGTAGTGAGTGGCTCAAGGATTCAGGAGGAAAAATGCCCACATGAAAGCATATACAGCTCTTCAGCTCTGCTTCTGTTGTTATTGCGCATAGTAAAAAAAAAACTTCAAACAAAAGTGACCTAGTGAGTTGGATTACAAATAAGATCCTACCACAAGCCATGTAGGACTTCAAGACTTACAAAGCATTTGGGTTTGATGTAAGCTAAATGTAAAATCTGATATCCTGTCATTCTGAGAAGGTAAGACTACATGATTTAGAAATCCTTTTTGAGCTTAATTTCATAAATTTAAGTTGTCTCTCAAGGAAAGGATAGCTTTGATTTTTAAAGACAACTACTAATAACATTCGAATGCCGCAATGCTAAAAGCAGCATCTTGCCTAGCCTGTCAAGGACCATGCAGCAGGGGACAAAGAACAGCTTTATGAATAGATGCCATGAAAATACAGGACAGTGCTTGATGGGGGTAAGAAAGAAAATTACACTGAAAAATGCCTTAACTGTGTGAAATTAAGGGGATTTTTTTATCCAAGTTTAAAATGTGTTTGTATATTACTTCTCAAAAGTCAAAACAACATGCCAGAATATTCAGCTCTCCATAACAGCCTCAACAATGTATAGGTGGCCCCTTGTGTCAGGATTGAAGGGGACAAAATATTTCATATTTTGGTCAAAAAACCTCCCTGGCTGACATATTTGATTTTGTCAAGAACCTTTGAAAGTGCAAATGAGCCACATACAAATTCAAACTCTCAAATCTTTGAATTCAAAAAGTGACTTAGAAGTGAGCTAGAAAGAACCTCTCATGAAGGAATTTTCAGATGTGCAGAGATGGGACAGCAAGGAACTCAGTAATTTATGAGGAAAATACTAACATAAAATAGTAAAATCTTCAAGGGGACGTTGTCATCTTACTGCAAAGCTCCATACCATCTCAGTGATGTCTCATGGGCAGCCCCTTGCAGCACTGACTCCTTGCCTCTCACAGCACAGCCAACAAAGCCTAACTCTCTTCTCACCCAGCTAACCCACTCTTTTGTAGCACTCTTCTTCTTATTGAACATAGCTGTGGCCCATTAAGGGCAGGCCTGTTCCTAATCTTTGGTAATTAGTACACCCGCAACTTCTCAGAGGTGAGATTGCCTTCTGCACTATTCTCTTACATTCTACCCCTCCACAGGGGAGAAAAAAATAAAAGCAGAGAAAAAGACAGCAATTCAACATAAGGCTATACAAAAGGGCCTATACCTCCTCCACTGGAGAGGCAAGTGCTGGATTAACAAACTCTCTTCATTGGATGTGGTGAGTATATTAATACTCAGTCTCTTAGCCAATTAATCTTAGCTATCTAGCTCTCTATCTTGTTGAACCACCAATAAGCAATTGCTGCAGATCCTCTTTGCGTCTTGTAAAAGATCCCAAATTGACTCAAAGTGGGTGGAAAGAGAACTCAGCAGTCGCCTGCTATAACTTGTTTTCTCACAAGCTAACTCTGCATTATTTAAAATATGTAAGATAAAAATTCATATTGTCCACATCCTTTTTTTCAGGTGTTGGGAAACAAACTGAGAAGTCACTACACACACACTGTCACTACATATCCTCCTAGAGCAGTCAAGCTTTGAAAATTGATTGATTAGCTCTTATTGGTCCTTTCAGAGAGTGCTGAAAAATGTTCATGGATTATTTTCTAGATAAGATTCTACTTTCTGAAATCTAAACAGAATCATGTCTTTTGCTGAAGAATGGTCTAACTTCAGTGCCAAGATCCATGGGGTAAACAGAGATTAGATGTATTTATTGTTTCCACCAGCTCTAGATTTGGGCTCCAACTAAACTCGTAATTTTTTAATTTACTTTCTGAAGTTCTTAAGTCCCAAGTCTCCCAACACATGGTATAAAGATACTCATCAGCCTTCATAATCTATCCAAGACCATGCACCCCACAGTTTAGGATTTTGAGTGTGTGAAATTACTGACATGTGCAGACTGGCTTGCTGGGGCCCTGATGGGGAGCTATATGAGGAGAGGCTGAGGTCACTTGGTCTTTTCAGCCTGGAGGAGACTGAGGGGAGACCTCATTTTACAACTCCCTCATGAGAGGACAAGGAAGGGCACACACTGATCTCTTCTCTGTGGTGCCCAGCGACAGGGCCCAAGGGAATGGCCTGAAGTTGTGTCAGGGGAGGTTTAGGTTGGGTATTAGAAAAAGGCTCTTCCCTCAGAGGGTGGCTGGGCACTGGAACAGGCTCCCCAGAGACACTGCTGGTCACAGCACCAACCTGACAGAGTTCAAGAAGAATTTGGACAATACCCTTGGACATGCGGTTGACTCTTGGGGATGATCCTGTGCAGTCAGGAGCTGGATTCAAAGATCCTTGTGGATCCCTTTCAATTTGGCATATTCTGCCATTCTGTGATTCTTTTGGACATAGAATTACTTATCGATTTTTCTAATTTCAAGGACAAGCTATCAACACTAAGATAAATATATATAGCACATATTAAATGCACATAGATAAAAATGTCTTGAGTAGTATTAAAAGTCTTCTTACTTGAAATTACAAAGCCATGAAGGTAAAATTAAGAAACAAACAAACAAAAAAAAAAACCACAGAAAACCCAACCAACCAACCAACCAAACCAAAAAAAACCCCAAAACCCAACTAAGTCAACCCTCTTTATTTCATAGAAATCTTAAATGTTTATTACATATTGGTAAGATTTAATCACTTGGGGAATCAATAGTTAATTAGTAGAAATGTTTCACATATCTTATAAATATCAAAGGCTTTTAATAATTACTTTACAAATCCAGATCAGCAGAAATCATGAAGGCTTTAAACATTGTGGGAGGTGGAAACAAGCTAAGTTGAGAACTATAAAATTATCAAAAATGAATCAAATACTTTTTGATCTTATGCTGTAGCCTTGTTACGGTGAAGATTAATACTAAAAGCATGATCCAGCATGGATCTTTTGATGCTCACTGCAACTAACAACAAAGCTTTCCCAGCTCCAATGAGCCAGAACCAGACCCATAGAAATGTCACAGTATCGATCATGTACACTTCAAGTATCAATAATAGCCCTTCAAAGGAAGCCAGCAGGTTGCCATAGGAAAATAAACTTGCTTTCGAGTCTTACAAGAAAACATATTAATGATTTCCAAAGCACCATTTTATGTGAGCAAATTAATAAAACTCTGGATAACTAAGTTCAATTTTAAAAAACAAAAAGCCTCTCCACTCCATCCCAGGAGACTGAAAAAAACCAACAATAAGTCTCACCATGTATTCTTAAAGAAAAGCCCACTCTTTCAACTTTAAAGTCAATGTTGGCCACTTCTAACTATGAAAAAAGGAATAAAAAAAGCATTTAAATTAGACAATATTACTGATTCCCTTGGTCTGACATCTGTCTTGTAAGCACAGTATATATATGAAGATTTTTTTAAACTCTATGCAAAAATAGTAGTTTTCCTTTTAATTCAATTACTGGATAAATGCTGTGAAATTTTCTGTTGCCATTCTTGGTATTTTTTTATATTGATATTGTTCTTGATATTGATATTGTTATGTTTACATAATGAAAAACAAAAATCCCCAAACATTGGAGTAGAAAATCTTGTCCAAAGTTTAATTGTTTTATTAAAAATTGAAATTAAACAATCATTAGGGTCTCCAACCTGAACCATTCCATGCTTCCATGAAAAATAAGCATGTATAGCCCCATTACTCTCTCACTGGCAGAAGACAGAGAAAAAATTGCAAATAATCAGTTCATTGTCGAGTATGTCATTTCTTGTATAATATAAATATGAAAAAAATCCTGTGAAGCTGTAATGGCAGGAATGGATAACAGATTTATTTGTACCAGAAACAGATGGCAAACAGATCCTGAAGAACCAAAGGCATTATCATCAACTATCCCTCAGAAGATATTAAAATCCTATGCTCCATCCCAAGTCAAACAAAACATAAAGAAATAATTTTCCTGGTGTTTTCTGACACTTGCATTTTTTTTAGACATCCAACAGCATAAGCTATGAGACTTCTTGAAAGATAGGTATTCCTCAGATAAATCATACATGGTACTAAGTTCAGCTCTAAGTTCACCTTTGATCTGTGCATACTTAGCAAACCTGAAACATCAGACATACTCAGCATGCAATAAAGAAACCCTCAGAATCTGAGTAGTACATCTATCCCAGCATATAAACACCTCCAGTCAGTAGCCAATAGGATTAAAATAGCTGGGGGAACAGAAAGGGGCTGGTAACAAGTGCAGGGAAGTGCAGAGATACAGAAGTCTGGGCATTTATTCTAACCTGGACAATTCAGTCTATTTGTCACTTTATTCAGTAGCCAAAAAACCTCTTTACTATCAAAACATATCTTGCTACAAAAGCATGCAATTATATATATCACTTTGCTTACAAGAGGAGAAGGCAAAAGCATTTTTCTCTACCACATACTGTTACACCTCAGTAGTTTCAATTTACACCTAATATTTGGAGTTTATCTACATTTCTTCATGCAAAATTTGTAAGATGGTAATAAACAGGCATATAATTTAGACTGCATACTGTAGTCTGCCATGTTTAGTTAAGAAGTGAATGCAATTAACTATAGTATCTGGCATAGATTCATCCTGTGTATTTAATAGGAGGAAAAAGAAGAGAAAATAGCTAAACCAAAGCAGCTGGATAGAAAGAAAAATCAATCCTGGTCATATTACAGGATTACATTCAGTAGTACAGGATGGCTCTAACTCTGATTATTCAGGAAAGCCACAGTCTGTGGCCTACCTTAATTCACCATCAATACTGATGGAGAAAAGAGCACACTAAGAAGTTCAATTCATCAATGCATTTAAGAGGCAGGATTTGACAGTGGAGTTCTGCTGGCATCCTTCCACAGCTATTATTTCTTGATGAGAAAAGGTCACTCTGTTGTAGATCTGCATCCTGGTTCACAGGAATATGTGGGTTGTCCCTACCTGGTACAGCATGAACTGAATTCTTTGTCTGAGCTGTCTCTATTTCACCAAGGAGGATGTACTGTGTTGATCACCTATTCACTAGATGTTTTTGGTTTTCTTCACTCTGACTCATTTTCACTTCTATTTTCTCTCCATCTGTATTTTGCAACAGGTCAAACACAAGCATCCTACCTTTTATTTCCTCATAATTAATTAATGCTAACTTCTACTTCCAGCATATTTCTTTGCCCATTGGGGCTACCATGCTATGAAAATTAGAGTCTTAATCTTCCTAAACTCTCAAGCTGACATGATATAATTGCATTCTCCTCATGAGTGATTCATTCATAGAGCAAAGGCTGGCTGGACAGAAAGTAATATAATTGCAATGATTGCCTGCAAGACCTCAAAAGGCAGAACCTCACAAGACCTGAGTTTTAAAACTCATAAAAGATATAGTTGAATCTCGCAGGAGAAGATCAGGCAAGGCCAAAGAGGATTGGCCACAAAAGAAATGTCTTGATTGTTATTGAAAAGTTATCTTTTGGCAAAATGAAGACTATTTCTCATTTATTAAGTTCTGAAGGGATGGTGACAGCAGAAATTTGGGTACAATGGTGACAGCCAAAAGCTGGGTACAATAATGCTTTATTTGTTTCAGTACAGAGTATCAAGGGCAGAGCATAGTGAGAAAGAGCAAAACTTTGACCACTACTTAGCATCTCAAATTATTATAATAGCAGGATTTGTTTGCAACGACCACAAATTATAAATAAAGTTATATTCTGTTTATTCTGTTTCATTTTAGAGCGACTCTCTATGATTTGTTCTAGCTTTTAATCTTCTTTCAGAATGAAACCAGCTCCCAAAAGAAATGGATGTGTATTTTTTGATTTTTGCCACCATCTTGCATAAAATACTGTTTTAACTACCAAAAAACTTGTAGAACAAGGGAAGAACTAGAGTCTGACAAAACAGCAAAGTTCTCATAAACACTGTGAAAAAATAGGAAAGCAACTACAAGGGAAAAAAAGACCCAAACTCCTTTGCCTAACTCTCCTGTTCCTAAGTCACAATAAGTACTTATTATTTTCAAAAAACTCACAGAGCTCCTCAATCTCAGAATGCATTTCCAGGAAAAACACTTTAAAACCTCAAGGTGATCCAAAAGCTGAATACAAAAGGCAATCCACAGTACCAAGAAAGAGAAGGCACTTCCAGCTTCTATAATAGGTACAGAAGTTCTGCTGCTTTCCAGGCATTCCATTGCGAACCAGGTCCCCATCCAGCTGTACCTGAGGACTTTTCCCAACACATTTTCACTGCATCTACATGACATCTCATATGCCTGTTCCTCTTGGGGTATGTATAAAGCGGATATTGCCAAAGGGTCAGGCAGTGCATAACTCAATATGATTTTGAGTCATCCTGTGGATTTTTCCCCCAAGGTGAGTCTCCTTCAGCTACTTTAACTCCAGCATTTCCCAAATAACTTCTGTGCTTCATGCTTTATCTCTACCTGGCCCACACCTGGCATTACAGTTATCTTAGTTACACTTCAATTAACAGGACAATGCTGTGGGTTTTTTTCAGAAATGAGGCTGAATTTTCATGACTTCTCAGTCCTCATAGTTTGTGGGAGGTTACACTGAGACATCACTCCTTTCCTATCAGCCTGAACAGTCCTGCAGGGTGGCTCCACATCACCATCCTTGGATCATGCCACGGAGAGCGACTGTTGGATGCTGAAGACTTTTACCCTACCTTGAGTTTTCTCTTTGTCTAATTTACACCTCACACTGTGAAGAAATCTCTTAAGACCTGGACAAAAACAACTGTCCTCGCTGATGCCCCTGAGAGTGATATAGCTGTTCTACAATTCTAAGGGAAATTCCTGGGGCCAGGTGACAGAGGAGAAATGTCACATTACAGGGAAGGTACCATTTACCCTATCTGCTTCACATTTCTACAGTTAAATTCCATTAGATAGAGAAAACCTCATGCAAAATAAAGAAGTTTTGTGCATTTACCCCCAACACAGCAGAGAGGCTGAGCAGGATGCTGCCACTTCTCATGCTTCATTAGCAAGCTTATTTTTTTAAACTCTGCTAAGGTACACCTCAACAATCTGTGTGTCCTGGATTAGCCATGGTGCTGCCAATAAATTAATCTGAAGAGTGAAGTTTGCACAGGAGTCATAGAGAAATTAATTTGATTCTTTCTCAATTTTTAATATTGATCATTCCTTGGGAAAGTAAAATAAAACAAAAAAAAAATTCATATTTCTGGAGGCCTGGCTGACAATTTAGTGCCAACAACTTGTAAGACTGGGCAAGGGGGAGGTTTTTTTTGAATGGGCTGACCATTATTATTAGATTATTCAGTGGTAACAGTTTTATTGTCTTTACATCATTTTGCAAGAATAACCAGAAGGATGTGTAATCAGGAGGAAGAATCTCTTGTGACACTTGCTTTTAATCATCCTTATAGGGCATGACTGAGCAAGTTACAATGAACAGGCTCTCTCCTGGACAGTACTCCTCCAGAAAGTAATTGAAAGTTAAATTGCAGATATAACTTGTGTTACTATTGAGTTATAAATGTATGCAAAGAATCATTTCTAGTTCAATGTTTTAGTAGCTGACAAATTTCTTTTATAAGCAAGTACTGGCAAGAAGTATTGAGCAGGGAACCTGACAGAAGGCAGGTGCTTAATCTGCCAGGAAAAAAAAAGAATCTAGTTTAATCCTTGTTACTTTTTTTTACAAGCAGGAAAATGTTACACTACAAAAGCCCAAGAGGGTAAACTGATCTCTTAACAGGTGCCTACTAAAGGCAGAAAACATCATCCATGAAATCTAGATAATTTATTCATTTAAATAGCTTTCCAAGCTGACCACTCTAATATTAAACTTTTTCTTCATTTGGATGGGAAAAAAAAATGTAAATCTCCATGCTACCATACATTTTGCTTTTTTTCCCCCTGTGTTATTTGCTCTTTGTATTTGCCTGTACCAGATAGCCTGTGTTGGTTGTTCAGTGTGCTCAGTGCCCCAGCATGGTGTGCTCAACGCACAGCATAGTTTGCAGAGAGGAACACCAATTAAAAGCACATATCAAAGAATAACAAAATCCCAAACCATTGAGAATTTTGACAACAGCCATGAGGTTAGTTTTCAGGAAGCCTTCAGTTCCCTTACAAATAGAATATTTAAGCAAAGGCCACAATTTTACCAGACTGAGATTAGCAACATAAATTAAGGCAGTTATCTTGCCAGTTCTCATCCTAAATCATAGTGCTCACCAGCTATGTATCTGATGGTTTTTAGGGTAATACTAATATTACTTCATGTAATAGTTTCTTCATATACCATAATCTGCAAAAAGCTAGGCTTCTGAGTCACAGTTCTTTGAGAAAACTAAGGACATGTCACCTTCTCCTCAGTATTTTCTCCTCTGATAACCTGCAGCTGGAATGAGTAATTGTGAGAGCAAGAGGGGGGGGTCACACCAATGATAAAGAGGACAGGTCTCTGTGGGGAAGATTTTCCATGCCTGTGCTGGACAGCAGCTGGTGCAGTGTGCTTGCAGAGTCCCAGACCAAATTTCAAGCTGTGCACCTTGGGGGGGAAGCCTGATTGCAGCACCACTACCTGCCTGCCTTGCAGGGCTCAAAAAGAGAAGCTAGTGATAGACATTGGGAAGAATAACCTGCCCTACTAATGCACCTTACAGGACTCCAAATTATCTGCAAATGCAGAGGGAAATAAAGGACTTGGATTCTTCTGAGAACCAGTCAATAACAGTCTCTGCTCAATACATGGCATTGATCAAAAGAACAAATGTTAGGATGCAAACAGTGTAATGTTAAAATGGTATTGAAAATGAACACCATCATAAAAATCAATGAGAGAGCTTCCTCTGAACCACAGCTCAGGGCTGACCACTTCATCAAAAAGGCATATGGCAAACAGTTTACAAACAGACGACAAAAATGAAGAGATGCTTGGGTAAACATTGATTATGTAGTGAATTAAATGACTGGGACAGCTCAGCTTTGAGAGGTACTATTTAGGGTGCCATGAATAATACATTCACTAAATCTAACTTACAGAGAGCTGGGAATTTTCTAACAACCTGGTTCCAGTAGAAAATATGAATCTGTCAAAACAGAAGTATTCTGTCAGAATGTACCATTTCAAAAAAAACATTTCAAAGGAATAACAGCCAAGATTACTTCTTGTCAAGGGCTTTTCTCCCTTTAGAAAACGGATTTGTTTCCTCCAAGCACGCTATCTGGGATCCCAACTTACTGTGGCAGATGTGTGTCACAGACCTCCTCAGACACAGAGCAGATGATAATTTAGCTTCAAGTCTCCAAGGAAAAGCCACTGTAGAGACAACCAAGAATTTCAAACTCAACATTTCCAGTGCTCTGGAAGCTCTAGATGCAATAACACTGGGCTCGTAGAAAGGCAGAAAACCCTAAATCTCCCCAGGATGAATCGCTCTGGATTTTACAAGTATGAGTTGACCTCACAATATCCTTCATTTTTTATTTAGCATGCTCTTCTTCATAAAGGAAACCAGGAAGTACACACAGCATAATTCAAGGAGAACCAAAGTGTAGAGGCACTGGGCCACTATCCTGAACAGTTACTCCTGAAAAGCATTTTGGTTGAACAATGACAAAGTCATAGGGCTAATTTTTGGCAGAAGGCCTCCACTGTGCCCTTCCACATCCAAAAGTCTGCCTGTGTTCATTGCAGGTCTTCCCCCATCCTTAGGAAAATGTTGCCCCGCAAGTTGGACATTGCATCATGTACTAGACATGATCAACTAGGTGGAATACCATGTCACAGGAAAAAACCAGGTTCAACAGGCAGGACTTCCATCTCATGAAGATATGCTATCTGTGATCAATGACTGTGTTGTCCTCCAGGTGTATTTTCAATACTTCCCAGAATAATTTTTCCATGGTTTTACCCAGCTCTGAAATGAGACTAACAGGCCTGTCATTTCTGATGTCCTCCTTCTTGCCCTTCTTGAAAATCAGGACAACATTTTCCAGCTTCCTGTCAGCTGGGGCTTTTCCATATTCCCAAGACTGCTCAAAAATCTCAGCTCAGGGCACCGAGACTCCCTTTGTGCATCATCCATCTGTTGAAGACAGAGGCAAAGAATGCATTAAACATCTCTGGCTTGTAAGACAACCATCCTCATCCTGTAACATAATGATGTTATTTTTACACTGCCCTTTGCCAATAATATATTTGAAAAAAAACCCTCTTTTTATTGTCCCCCACAGTTCTGGCCAGCTTCATCTGTTCAGCAAACTGAACTTTGGCTATGTAATTTTTTTTCCCTACAGTGGCAAACAACATCTCTGTATTCTTCCCATGTCACCTGACCTGGCTTCCCCTGGGTATACACCTTCTTTAATTTCCAAATGAAATCTCAGTTCAGCCAAGTTGGCCTTTTGCCTCATCTGCTTGACTTACCGCACTTGGGAATTGCTTTCTCCTGGGATCTTAGGAGGTGATGTCTAAAATGTGAGCAGCACTGATGAATGCCAGTACCAGCAAAAATATTTTCCCAGAGGATTTCACCCACTAATCCTCTGAGCAGACTCAAGGCAGTTCTCTTCAAGTGCAGGGTTGAAGTTTTCCTGGCATGTTTCCTCCTGTCTAAAGAGATTTTAATCTCGACAACTTTGCGGCTGTTGAAAGGAAGGATGCCCAGAAGGAAGAATTGCCTTTCAGGAAAGGGAATGAAATCTTGAGATTTCAATGAGGATAAATTGGGCAAGCTTCGCTCCATATTCCTGCACTTCATGTCATCCCATTGGCTTTCCTTGTTTTCATGTTGTACCAGGTTGGGGGTTTTTATGAAATTTAATTTTTTCAGTCCCTCCTCTGTCTCTTTGTTTCTCTTTCTTCACAGATTTTAGGAATTTCAATGGGAATAACTTCGGCAAGTTTTGGTCTGTTTCACTGCACCCAATTTCATCTCAGTACAATTGGTTGTAGTCACTCAATTTCAAAATTTTGGGATTTTTCAATTTCAGTTTTGATTCAAGAATTTTCTTGCAGGACAAGGACTGAAATCTTGTGATTACAATGAGGATCAATTGGGCAAGCTTCGGTCTATATTACCTTTTTAAATGGCCCTGTCAATTTCATATGTAATCTTGCTTAACATCCTTTTTTCTTAGGAAGTAAAAAAAGGAAAGAGGGAGTAGGATTTTAAGCATAATGGTTGTGCTCCCATCTGCCTCAAATTTTACATATCACAGTAGCATGTTTCTATCATTATTTCCGCTTGTAAAATACCCCAAATATGAAATGAAAGGCACTTAAAAACATCTAAAATGTTTCCAGACAGGAAAGATTAAAGGAGACTCTCAGTCTGGAACATCTCTTTTCAAAGACTTCTCAGTCTCCCTGAGAAGACTGTGGTGAGAACTGTCCAGAACAGGAGATAACAGAAAACACCTTTTGGAAAGTGTGCAGAGAGATAAGTAGGGTTATATCACCACTCTGTTTTATGAGGAAAAAAAATGCTATTTAGCAATTTCGAATGTAGGTTGTTGTAGTTCTCCCCCGAGCTGGCCAATAAGTGGCCAATACGACTATTGTGGCCTTTTCTCTGAATGCAAAGCCCTTGTAGAACACGGCAGGGAGGCTGTGGCTCCGGAGGGAGTGAACCGAGCGCACGCCAAGGAAGGGAGGGTCCTGCTGGGCGTTGTTCAAACCCATTCCTGGGACTGCAACGCACCCTGGTGGTTGCAGGCACAGTTAAATAATCGACAGACTCGGTTGGTTTTTTAAATAAATTTATATATTTACATAATGCATTGCTGTACAAGGGAGCTTTCATCAGAAAATATCTTTATTGGGGAAAAAAGTCAAAATACTTCTTTTTAAACAACATCTACAATTCCCAGGGACATTTTACTTCATTTTTATTTTACAATAACCAATGTTTTTCTTGTTTAGGTGCTAACCTGAGATGGACTTTCCTACTTTAATTAATTAACAGAATATTTAAAATACCAGTGTTGCTGAGATGCTGGGAGTCAATGGCATTAATTTAGGCATATAGGTTTGTTAGGGATTGCAGGAACTCAGGCTGGAAGCTTTGCAAACTTTTGTCAATATACAGGTGGTAGCACTGTTATTCTATTTAATAAGGAATATGATTCACCTAGATGAGATGTCTGATGTGCTTTTCTAAGTACCATCTGGAAAAAAATTAGCATATTTTAACACATCTAGGGTGAAATCAACAAATCACTTATCTCCCCTGGGCCTTCCAATTTAGCAGCAGATTATGGCTATGCATACTTAATACCATGGCAAGTTCTACTCTGCTTCAGTGGCCCTCTGCCTCTGACTTTTGGCTCATTATCTCAGAGCTTATTTTCAACCACTATAAGTGTAAATCAGTGGGGGGGTCTGTCATGCAGGGATTATGTGGAAGTACAGAAATGCAATCAATCTTTAGGGCCTCACTGTATGAAATCCTGAATATTCTCAGTTTCCTTTGGCTCCTCTCTGGGGTTTTAATGACAGAGAAACTGAGGCAAGATTAAAAAATATAACAGGGAAAGTGTCTGTGATCTGGAAAACAAACAAGTATTTTTATTATTTTAGAGAATCTTAGTGTCTTTGAAGCTGTGAAAGGGAAATCTTAATTAAGGATTTGATCAACAAAGCAATTTCATCAAGCACACTTGATCCCTTAATGTTCCTCTCATTTCTGTTAAGAGCAGCTAACACCTCACAGGAACTGTAAATATCTTGTTGAGCCATACATTTAATGTGCAATGCTGAGATATTTTTTGTTATCTGTAAATTCCTGGGTTGAGCAAGCTATAACTAAAAAGAACAGTATTTGTAATTTCTCTACAGGAAGCTCCAGTGAAAAGAGTACTGAAGCTGTGATTCCACAAAAATTGAGGATCAGCCCAGTAGTACCCTCATGGCCACATCCTTCCCTTCCTGCATTTCTTTGTGTTTCCCTTGAGAAGAGTCTGACACTTAGCCCAACCATCTGCCAGGATATTCGCATCTTAGAATGCTAGAAAATTATTTTCTTTTGGCTTTGGTTTGTTGGGTTGCTTTTTCAGGGTGGGGAGGTGGGTTAAATTGTATAAGGAGGTGCCTTGTTTTTTATGATCCCAGTCAGAAAGGTGCTCAGATTCTATAAAAGACCTCTTAAGACCATGACTTTTTGAGACCACACTAAAAAGAAAATAAAGACAGTGGAATTAACCATATGACCCTTCAGATGCTGGGAGCCCCAAGCCAAATGGGGCCCCTGACCACAGCCCAGCACACTCTGCAGATTTCACCCATGGGAAATCACCTTATTTTGGTCACTTACAGGATTTTCCCAAAGAGGCCAAATCTATTCCTCATTTCTACTGTCAAACAGAAAGGATGTACACCTGAGAACTTGCTGCCCTGCTAAATAAAGGTGAGGCCCACCAGGGAGTATAATCACTTGTACCAAGCAGGAGCTGCTGATTTTCTCCTGTGGTAAGGGATCTGTGTGGCACAAGTCAGCAGGCAGCATATGCAGCCTGTGCTGCACTTATAGATCCACATAGTAACAATATTAAATACTTCCACAAATTGAATATTGAAATCCTTTTTAACAGAATGCTAAAATCAGACCAGCATAATAACATTTGCCCATGCCTATTTTTGGTCTTATCAAATTTAATACTCTAAATGGTGGAGACACCAGACAAATAGCAAATGTAACATTTCTATTACTTTTATGTGAAAAAAAAGGGAATTAAAAGGCTTTATCGAGATATTAAAAAATAACTTGACACAACAGCCCTCTGAATTGAGATTATAAATTGCCTCAGGCAGACAACATGTGAAATGTTGCTTGAAGGCATCATGTGCTACAATTTGAAACAACAATGTCTAATCAGGGGTGGAAGGAACATTTCCAACACACCTAGTATTTGATTTTAAAAAGATGCTTCTTGTTTTGTACATTATTACTTAGCTAAACCAAATCCTCTAGGTTTTTCTATTCCTCTCTTAGTTAAGAACAGTAACTGCATACATGTCTATAATCGGTACAGCATGTTTTAACTTAAATGATTAAAAATTAAATTTCACAAAAAAATCAAAATTACACCACTATTGAGATAATCAAGTAGAGCAGAGAAACATATGACTATATTTCTCATAGAATAATAGAATTATTTCAACTAGAAGTACCCTGGAAGGTATCTGATCCAGCCTCATGTTCTAAGCAGTCACAGAAGAAAAGGCTCCAAGGGGGTAAAATGTTTTCATTCTCACAGTTACATGTGCCACCAAGACTATAACTGGATCCTAGTGTTACAGAAAGAAGTTTGAAAGGATCTCTACAAAAACTGATTATGTTCTAAGAATGGCCAAAGATCAGGTAAATGCAAAAAACTGAAAAAACATCTGAGAAAAAGGTATGAAGTCATGTATATGTAACACTTCACTAAGAGGTTTGTTTCCCCAGAAAGAAATATTAAAGTATCCTTCTTATCAGTCTTTATACAACTCTTCAAATTTCAGTTTGAAATGCATTTAAATACATATCTCAGTTAATTCTAAGTTTTCTTGTGAATTTCTTTAGTTCATAACACAGTTATGAACTGCTTCTCCGTTAAAATTGCAAAATCTCAGGATCAAATTCAGAATGAGTCCCCAAACATGTGGCAAAGCAGATAAACCATGTAGGAATCTGGCTTTTGTACCAGGAAACCACATTCTAGAATGCATTACACTATTGCTGTTTACATTAAAAGTCCTTTGAAACTGCTAAGTATAACTAATAGTATTTATTCATATTAGGAATTATGTCTTAAAAATCTATCAAATAAAATAGGGGAAGGATGTGCTTAAGGATTTTTTTCTCTATGAACTATCAGTCTATGGTGTAGAGCTGTAGTCTGTAAAAATAACTTCAAGTGCCAAAATTTTATACTAGATTAAACATAGTGGATATAGATCTTTATATGTCACCATGAAGAGCATACTTTTAAGAATTTTTAACCAGTTTTGAAACACTATAGTGTGCTTCCTTCCTGCACCTTCTTTCTGGAATTTGCAGGTTCTTCATCTTTCTTCATTGTCTATCACATCCGAGTTGATAATTTCCTTATTTCCCTTTAGATGTTTCTTTTTCTCCTTTTTTATTCACTTCCATGTCTTCTTTACTCTGCTGTCAAAACAGATATACACAAAATTCTGTGCATAATTTCTTAGAGTAAAACTATATGCTCCTTCAGAAACATTTTAAGAAGTAAAATTAAACATGAGAGAGATGTTCTAATCTCAGCTTTCAAGGCAGCTGTAAAATGTATGAATGGTCTTTAGGGTATCTTGCAAACATTTTGTAGCTTGAATCCTTTCATGGCTTCAGACTTCATCGAGTTATTGCAGTTCAGTCACTGCTGAAGCTTCACAAACAATCCAGCAGAGAAACAGATCAAACTTACATGGTCTCTACTGTGTTTGTCTGGTGCTAGAATACAAAACTTGCATTTTGTAGCACTTTATTTTAGAGTATACACTCTGCTTTCATATAAGTGTTATTGGTAAAAGAAATAGAAATCACAGGTTAGTTATTCAGGCAAAGGTATATGACTGTAAACAAAACTATTAACTGCTCTTTCAGCTACTCAACATTGATCAGAATCTTGCAGATTTTGAATAGGAAGTTTTACAAGCACTTTTACATTTTCTAGGTGGGCAGAGACATGCCATTTCTCCTAAAAAGGCTGAATTGTAACCATTTCTATCAGTTACCTGAGTGGTTATTTTAAATTTAGAGAATGGTTTTGCTTGTGGATTTCTTTTCCTCCAAGCTGGTGAATTAGAAGATCCTGAAGTATATTTGCCTGTAGGAAAAACACACACATTGTTTCCTAACTTCAGCCACAATTTCAGGAAAGAGTCCCTTAGTCTGATATGTGAATTAAATATTGCATTGGTTGAAGTCTCAATGAATGTATGAGATGAGTCAGATATTGCCTCCGAAACACAAGCTAGTACTAAAGGCAGGCTCTCTAGAACTTTAAAGACAATTTCAAACATTGTAGCATTTCCGTGAGGCTCATGTGATCTTCCAAACCAGGAGATTCTGCTACCAACATCCTTGGTTTTAACCAGGGGAATGTTCCTGGGCTAAAGACCTTCCCAAAGACATCAACAGCTTCTGTTTTATCCCTGCTTGTGAAAGCCCTATACACAAGGCTATATTATGGCTTTTTGCTAGACATTCGATTGTGCCTCAGAATATGCTATCTAATCACAAACCATTTTCTAAAAAAATCAATTAAAAATTAATATTATTAATATCCTTCTTTTAATTCCATCTTAATGCAATTAATTAAAATTATAATTTTGTAATAATCTTACAATTTTCAGTTTATGCACAATGTGTAAATGTTACCATAGTTTTCTGTTTGTGTCCAAAATCTCCTATTGGTGTCAGGCTGATTCTTTTGTTTCGAGCCTTTCTGACCATAGGACTCAGGTACTGCTGAAAAGAAAGGCAACAAAAATATAAATGACTGTTCTTAAAGAAAAATGCTGATTCCCATTTTTTCAAAAATGTTCTATCCTTTTTTTAACCAGGAAATTTAATAAAATGCATTCTTCACATAAAGAATGCTCTCTCTATACAATCTCTATACCACCTTGTTCACATTTAATGAAAGCAAACATTCAAAGAAAAAAAGAAAAAAGACACAACTATTTGTCTTCAAGACAAAGCACCAATGTTGGAATTTGTTTCAGTTTATTCACCTTAAAGTAGGCATGAACCCAGCTTAAGAGAGATGACTGAAACTGCCAAGACAAAATCACTTTTTTGGTTTCTGATTATTTAAATTATCTACCACAAAATCTGATGACAAAGTGACAGATGAAAAAACAAATACGCCAGAGAAACCATGAACAGAGAAACTGAAAATTCAAATAAAGCCCAAATGATGTACTAGATTGGGTGAGGCTATATATATATTAGCAAGATTAAAATAAATTGAAAGGTGTAATAAATCTGAGGCAGATTGCCAGAAAGAAAGATGCAAGACTCAGAATCCCACCTGTAGGCTTCTTGTCAAATTAATGACATAGCATGTACCATCAAGAGGACAGTAGAGTAAGATGAAGGAAAGTACCATCCTTTATGAGCAGCAGAAAGAACAGATTCAGTCCTCTGTCTGACATAATTAATGTGAAAAAATAATACTAATGTTAAACACAAAGATTTACACTGCATTTAAATTGATAACAGAATTGTGAATATGACCCAAACCCTCGTTTATTCAAGACAAAAAATAATCCTAAATAATGAAAATAAATACAATTCATAATCATGAAAACTCCAGTGAAATCCCAGTTACGGAAATATATGCTGCAAAGCAAGCAGCATATTTTCTATTGGGAAAAATAAGGTTGAACAAGAAACATTTCTCGAGACTCGACTGAAATTCTACTGCAAAACATACTTCTACTATAAGTAGTTAGAATAAAATAAGAGCTTAAAGGTGGATTTTTCAAGGTTTATTAAATATTTGAAGAGAATAAATCACATAAGACATGCTGTAAATAGTGGGGATCATTATATTTGTGCATATCACCACATCATTGCATCCATGAATTCCTACTGTAAAGATGGCCCAATTATTTTTTGTGAATATTCTGTCTGACAAACTGTAAAGCTTTATAAATCTTTATGTTTCTCTCTATGGATATGGCTAAAATCAACCTGTGAAAATTATGCTTGATCAAATTTACTCATGCCTGTATTTAAGCATAAATAACTTATTATTCAGCTGCAGGGACCCAATTGAGAGCAGCACGATATAGACAGGCATTTTAAGAATTCTGTGTACAAAGGAACCCACCTGTAGGTCCATTGAATTTCGGTTTTTGAGTGACAGTCCGGTAGACAACATAAGCTGATCGTCGAGGTTCTGGAGAATTTAAATGCGTGTATCTTCCAGTGTCTCTCCCATATGGACTGGAAGAAGCAGTTTCATCTTCCTTACTTTGACCTCTTTGTTGATAACCTGGTTTTCCTTTGGGGTCTGGAGTGTGAATTCCTAAAAGTGGAAATACAACCAAAATGGTTGTCCTATTATTCAAAATTTCACAAGTGCATGCAACTGGAGAACAAACAAGATTTTAAAAAAGCGTTCTTTGTAGAGAGACCAATCCAACTACAGGCTGTCCATATTTGACAGTAAGAACAGAAATTTACTAGATAGTGCTAAAACATCTCACAGTTTAGTAAATACAAATGAATAAGCTGATGATTTTTTCAAAATACCTTTGCCAGTTACTGCATTAGCTGAATTTCTTCGCTCCTCAGAAATCCTTTTATTTTCCTTTACTTCCTTAAAGTGGTGGCTCTTTACCAGTTCAGTGTAGTTTGTTTCTGAGGGATAAAAATAACATGTATTCACTTTTTAGAAAGCACAAAAAATGTTCATAGCCAACAATCCTGTGGTATTTTCATTTTATAATCTCCTAATTCATAATAGGTCCCTTTGGGTGGAACATGGTTCCACATGTTAATTATACTAAAAGTGTCATTCCCCAGAAGGAAAGCAACAGTGTCCATATTTCCTCTAGCAGAAGAAATCTTGAAAACCAACTTAAAAATTAACTCTAAATGCAAAAATCAGATCATCCTTTCTCTACACTGCATAGGTGTGGACCTCCAGAACACCCATGGCTGAGCCCATGGAGGCCAATCCATGCATTTCAAAGGATGCCTGGCTGAACCATGAATGACTTCTGCCTGTAGCATCTGGATACACCCTGGACATGTGCAGTGCATGAACATAACAAAATACTACAAATGATGGAGGTAAATTTGCAACAGCATTGGTTGCATAGGTAAGCCCACTTCAAACTACAAATTGAACTTCACAGGAAAAGTTGCATTGTAAAGTAATCACAGTACTCTTCTTCTGGTCCTGCTACTCTTTGGGAAGATGGGGCTTTGTTCTCCATTTTTTCCAGCTAATGTAAATAAGCACTGTGGTTCCTGCCATTTCAGGCCAAAATGAGGCAGAAATGCTCTACTTCTGCTTCAGTTTATGGGGTAGTTTAAAGACCAAAATCTGTCCTTTTTTTTCCTTTTATTCTAAAACTGCAAAGAAATAACTAGATAACAATCTACTCACAATAATATTTTGTAAATTGACAAATATATTCTGGAACTCTCCTGTGAAAAGGATGAAACTTATCATTAAGGTACTTTAGTGTAGGTATTTTAATTTGCTTACATGACTAGTTTTTGATGAACATACTCTATCATAAGTGTTATGCTCTTTCCTTAACTACAATTTTACTGGTTTTATTAAGTCCTGTGTTCCGTGAGATACTACCTACAATCAAATCTGTTTTACTTGTTCAAGGTGGAAAGTGCACAGCACTCCCCATGATCTAACGTGTGCATCAAAGACTTTAGTAACTCAAGGACTCATAATTGAATCTATCAGAGGATGCAAACTGGCTGAAAGAAGCAGAATTAAACCATAACGTACAACTGCTGTCATCTTGCAGTGAAAGAATTCACACTGTTAATGGAAATTTCACTTCAGATTGGTTTTACACAAAATATATAATGTTCAACACACTTGCAGAGGAACTAAAGTAATCTAATCTAAAATTTTGCAAATACATAGTAATGAAGTACCTTTCACATTGGAATATTTTGATGTAATTGGTTCTTTTTCCCGAGGTAGTGCCTCAAATCTGTTTCCATCAACAAATGTGCTCCTCTGTATCACAGAACCACCACCTCCTGCAGGAAAGGAGTCTCATAGTTATCTATACTTGAGAGCACCCTGAGAAAGGTGAACAATGCAAAGAGTCTGCTTTTTAAATGGCATGTTTTTAGCTGAAGTGAATAGAATGAAATAGCCGATTTAACAAGGCCCACAAAAATTAGAGAAAATAGTCTGGTAAGCAGAGCTGTTACATAGTCTGTTAAAAGCTTTAAATACATATAATTGTGAACAGAGATTCAATTCTTGAATTGTGGCTCGGTGGTAACTGTTTATACAGACATAAAGAATATCCAAAAAGAAAGATACTTCTGTACATAAAGGTGACAGGAAAAGATGTAGAATGTAAGATTTATTTCTACTGTGCAATAGTTCTGGAGCTAGAAGACACACACCAGTTTGCTTCAAGCTAGAGCAAGCAGCCCTAGCATGGTATTGCACTATTTTGAATTGACAAACTAAGGGGAAAAAAAAACCCCTAGAATTCTTACTATTTTTATCATTAATAAATATTTATGAAAAAAGGATTGAATGTCACTAAGTATTAAGCAAATTCAAGGAGAATGGGGCATTCTTCAACTTTATTAACATGATTCAATACTGAACTCAATTGGTCAAAACAGTGTGTCTTCCTTAAGGTCAACCAAGTTTATGCAGAGGGATCAGATCCTGTTACACAAGTTGCAGGATTACAGCTTTGCTATTTTTCTGTAGGATAACTGAAAAATACAAAGCTTATTCATCTTAACTATGGATAGTCTCACAAAAGTAACAGTTTTTGAAAGCATTTTGACTTCAGACAGCCACAGAATCACAGCCACAGAATATTCTGAGTGGGAAGGGACTCACAAGGCCAACTCTTAAATGAATGACCCATACAGGGATCAAACACATGTCCTTGGTGTTACTAGCACCAGGCTCTAACCAATTTGTCTGCATCTCTATGCCTGCTTTTTCATAACTCCACAGAATCCTTTCTTTCCCAAAATCAACTGTGATCTGCATAAAGGATTTTTTCCTCTGCAATCCTAAAATAAGCATAATATATAATCAAGCGTCTAGAACATAAAGAATATATAATAAGTCAAATGCAAAATGTGGAAGTTTAATGCATGCATATTTAGTTATTTTATTTATCACATGACATTCAGCAATGAGAAGCTGATGCTACAGTATATTACCTCCACTGTCAAAGGATTTATGGTCTGTTCTGGGAATACTCTCTATTGATACTCTTCTTTCTGAACTCTCCTTTTCCTTTCTTGGATTATTAAATCTTGTAGGAATCGTGTTACCATCACCTGGAAAGGTAACAGAAAGAATGTTTAGCCGTGTGTAAGCACAGGTAATGGCACTGACATTCTCTTTTTCCCACCCTATGAGCCATTGATTAGTTTAGTGCAATTTCTCTTAACCTCTCATTTCATAAGCTTCTTTCTCTTTTATTAATTATTTGAATCCTGTCTAGTGTAACTGATGTCTATCTTTCATGCTCTATAAGAAAATAGCATAACTTATAGACTAAAGAAGACTATGGCTCCAAAGTAAAGACCTAGTTATAAATTACCTGCTTATTGGTGAGCTTCTCACTACCCATGAATTATATTTATTAATCCTATCTAATGGAATTTATGGCATTTCCAGAATGCATGTCATCATAGTACCTGAAGCCTCAGAGAACTCAATTGAAAAACTGTTTCAGAGAAGCATCTCAATCTTTTTCTATTAATGCATCTAATGATAGATGACACTAAATAAAGACACTTCTTAAAAGGTATGTTCACACATCTGTCACTGATTCTCTCATCTATACACTAAATATATCTGTGTATTTGTTAGAAAGAATTTATCAAAACTATTTTAATAACAAACATTTCAAATTTAGAAATTAGAAGAGAACAGTAAATGATAAACAATAGGAACTGAGGTAAATGTTTATAAATTCATATTCCTTTGACCCTAATTATGTTGGATAGTCCAGAATTCAAAACAAAATGTAACTCTTCTGTTCTTCTCTTTTACAAGACAGTTGAAGGAGGCATTTAATCTAAATTTAGTTATAGAAAAGTTTGATTTAACACTACATTTTGACATCAAGACATGCAAGAGAGCCAGCAGAGGTCCAGGAGCACCTCTGGAAAAGTGGCTCAGCTCACCCTTGGGCACCACCTGGTGATTCAATAAACAGGAGATTCATTGGAGCTCCTGTCTCTCTTCATTTTCACCAGAGAGCCTAGATGAGAAATTTAAACTACATTCCTAACCTTAGGATGGTTAAAATTAGACTAGATTTATGTAGTCTATTATGAAATTATATGAAAAATCTATGTTGTGTATGTCAGAAAAGATTGTGTTAACAGCCCATTTCTACCTTTTCTATGCACAATTGATGCAGGTCTTCAGCACAAGTGTGACTATCTACCCGGCAAAAAAGAATGAAGTGTTTGTGCAATTTGCTGACAAATACAAATATGTTTCTGCAATATTTTATTTTCACCTAATTTAAAAAGCAGGGAGGAAGTGCAAACTATGTAATAGTTTCTCCCTGTTAAAGCAGTTTTAGAAGTGGTAAATACAATCCAAAGAAATCAAAATACTTGCCTTTCTGCAAGTTTTGCTCAGTAGTTTCCAAGGGTAATAACTCATCTTGCCACGGTGAAGACACAGTTTTTGTTGACTGGTGTTTGTAAGGGTTCTGAATCCCATAATACTCTCCTACACATGCCCCAAGAGGGGGAAAAAAAAAGCCCTAAAGTTTACTGTATTGGAAGCATTGCTTTTAATGTAAGAATGATTAATTTCATATTTACCAGATTTATAGCATATATCCCTTATTGCTCTTTCCTCTTCAATATCTATAACAGTCTTAGGCATCCAGCTAGAAACATCTGCAGGAAATATTTTTAAAAGATTACTAGATAACTATACAAAGACCTTCAATAATTCTTAAAATATAATAATGACTTTAATTTTTGTCATTGATTATTTTAGATTTTGACTGCAACCTGTGCTTCTGGACTGAAAAATGATTACTTAATATTAGGTATTTTCATGTGCAATGGGATTGCAGTTAAAACACATTTTAAAAAGCAAACATTTGTTAATTCAAAGGGATTCAAAAATATATTCAATATTCATTTTCAAAATAATCTTTCATTTATACCCACAAGGAAATCGGATTCAATGTGTCACCAGAGAGTGCTTGTCACAAAACCTCTGCCCAAAGTTACAAAGCCCTGTAATGCCTGCTGGCAGAGCTGGTGAAGTGAGTGCTTTGGATCTCTCTCAGTTAAGGCTATGAAGATTAGCAAAGCCCTGCTTTCTATATTGTTTAAGTGGCAAACTCAGGCTGAGGCCAAGTTAGGAAGCACTAACAGGTTGGTCTACCAGCCAACCTGATGGGCAGTGGGAAAGCGAAAAGTGGGTTGGGGCAGCATAGCAATTTGCTGAATGCATGCCTGAAAGTAGGTCATTCTTCCACTTTTTACTCTCCAGGAATATGTCATTTGTTCCATCCCTATGAGTCTCTTATCTCTAAATGAGATATGGTCAATGGTTTAACTGTATTAACATATATATGTATGTATAAATGTAAAAACATTCAGTTCAACTACTGGAGAGTTTTGCATTAACTCTCTTTACTAGACTTAAGAATAACTTTCTCTAAAAAATTACTGCCTACAGAGTTTGGTAAATCAGCTGAAAAAATTACTTAAGTCACAATTATCTTTTCCAAAAAACTTGTGACTTCACTTTCACTGATGAGTGCATACAGCCCTTGTTCAAAAATTTATTTCTCAGAAACAAAGTACCTCCTAAACTTGTGATTTCATCCCAGAATTTTGAACAGTTTTTGATGGCCATTTGAATTGGATTGCAGGCTTTAGAAAATACTGCCTGCAAACATCTGGTGACTACCAGCTCCAACATTTTAAAGATTAGCTGAAAACTATTTCAAAAAACTTTTCAACAAGTCTTTTCTAAAAATCTCATGGTTATTATAATAAGCCAGTTGTGAGCTACATTGCAAGAGCTCACAAAACCTACACTACTTGCTCATAAAAGAAAAAAACTGTTTACAGTTGTCTTCCTCGTCATCATCATCTTCATCATCCTCTTCATCATCCTCTTCATCACTGAGGTTTATAATCAGTGGAGGATGAATTGGTACTAAAACGTTGTCTTGATTTCTGAGTGAGTCCTGACGATGGGCTGGATGCAGAATGCCTCCTTGGACATCCTGTTTCAATGGGACATCTGCAGACAAGAACATTAAACTTCTTTTGTTAGAAGGAAACTAAAGTATCACATCCACACTGACAGCAGCAGGCATACTTCTGAAAACATTATCAAGTTTAGGCATGATCTTCTGCAGAGGCTGGCAAGAGAGCACCTTCTAACTTCAGAAAGTATGAAAAACAGCTCCTCTGAACAGACACGGGCACTGCTGAGTACAGACTTTTGAAACGAGGAACATTTCCATCACTGCACTATTTTAAAAAGTTGCAAACATGCTGCATCATTCCCTGCAGCATCCATTTTGAAGAATTTAGCAATGCTAAGCACAGGATTGCTCATTTTAAATTTGAAGACTTTTTTTTATATCAAACTAAATCTCAACTCTCATTACTAGGTAGAAAATGTAGATTTTGTGAAGGAATGTGAAGTACACAAAAATAATTTACACTTAATCATAAAAAAAATCAGAATATATATACTTTTCCTAAGGAATTTTTATATATTAATTTGCTAAGGAATTTATCTCCACACATCATATTTTCAGCAAAATGGCTTTAGTACTGGGATAACACATTCCAAGAGCCAGGAAATACAATGGACTAAAAAGAAAAATTACGAAAGATGGTGAGTCTATGGGTATTCTTCAAGCTGACTAATTTTAAACCACAGTATTCTGTGCATCATATTAAAAATAGTGAAGTTTGATATATTTTCCAGTCCAAAAGAAAGTGTAGGCATTTTTCTATTATTCCACTTGTTTTTATTCTTGTGCATCTCTTGCTTGCCTATAAGCAGCATGTCTATAATGTTAAACCTATTCTCATAACATGATTGCAAATTAGATTTGTTGTACCTCATGTAAGAGATGTGTAAGATACAACACTAACTTGATGGAGACTTTTTCAGTGTTCATAACATGCTATTTTTAGCTACATGTAGAAAAAGCCAAATTAAACTTAAATTAGTTAACAAGATCTTTGAGTATAAGAACAACAACAAAAAAAAGTACGCTTAGTATCTGCAATGTGGCACACACAGTCCTTGAACTTGTACATATTTCAGTAAAAAGTGAAAGGGTTTGGTCTGTTTTCCAGCTGTGATTGTCAGACGTTATTCTTGCACAGGATACCCTTGCCCCCAGTGTCTTTTGGGCACAGTCTCTGACTTGCACCACAGCCAAAAGTGTGCTGTGTAAGGGGGACCTGTGCCGAAGGCAGAATGGGCACTTGGAAAAACAGCACTCCAGGTCTTGCCTTGATCCTGTGTGCTTAGTTAGGCTCCACATGCCCAGACACTACAGGCTACATTTTCCTGGGGCAATTCCAGGAACATCCGGTTTCATGGCGATGTGCTCTCCTCACTCCTGCTTCTGACAGCTTCTTTGTTGTTTGCCCTGAACTCTTATCCTGTTCCAGGTTCCAGCTGTCTACCAGGATTTCTGGTATTTAAGAGCTCCTCTTAGAAATGGATAAGGAAAAAACTGGACTTGTAATGGTGGACTTGTAATTTCCACAAATAAGAGTGCTGCTTTATACACTATTACTGTACTTCAGTAATATTTAACCAATGTTCAAGCCCCAAATTTTTATTCAAAGCAACAAACTGGAAATACATCCGCACAAACAGCTCTGTAATCTGATGTTATCTCTATAAGGAGTGTCTCATCCATACATGTTGTGCTCTATCAACAGATATTGGTATCCCTACTAACTTCCTCCTCCCATCACACACACTGCTTTTGATTTCTCTTAAATTATTACCTGCATATGAACCATTTGAACTACTAGCGAGATTTAATCTATCAGAAATTCAAGTTAAGCAACGTTTTTATTCCATGGATCTCAGCAACTTAAATGCGACTTCATCTTTTATATCACTAATAGGTATGAAGACTCATAATATGACTGCTAAAATAATTCATGTGGCAATCTTATTCAAATTCCTTTCTTTCCCTTAAACTTGCAGGGTTAGCAGATCATATCTGATTGATTTGTCATGGTGCATTCCTTGATCTTACATATATTACATAAGCACTGGAAGGACATTTTTGTCTATTTCATTACTCTAGTGAACAAATTGTTTAGAAAATATTTTTTACTCACTGTTACTAGGTGGCAAATAAAGTCCATTTATATTACGGGGTTTTCTGTGAAAGAAGTCACAGCTTATCCTCCTACAGCCTACGGGCTCTGTCTCCCAGAAACAGGAAAACTTGCTGTAGTTTTGCTGCAGGAGAAAACAGTTTTCAGGTGTTGTAAATATAACAATCAAAATGAAATAAATGGATTAGTACATGCTGTGTGAACATAGGATTAAATATATGAGAGTTCACACTGCTATAAATGTATGATCAAGATTTCATGGGACCACATTCTTATAGTTTACAACATTTCAAATTATCTTTTATGACTTTTGTCATAAGCTCTAGATAGCTCTAAAGTTACTGAGTTAAGTCAGTGGTGTTTGGTGATGTAAAATTGTTTCTAGATTAGAATAGGGGTAGGACAGTCTACTTAGTTTACTGCAGACTTTTCATGAGCTGGTAGGAAGGAAAAAAAATCTCTTCAGTAATTTAACTGACGTGGCTGAGTTTACTTTTCTGTACAATGGAAAACTCAGATAAATCTCCAGTTAAATGTGCTGCACAAGTGCAAATCTTGCACTTGTACTGTCTTACTATTAAAGGACACGAATCTATGGGAAAACATGTGGTCAGAAACAAAACCCAGAAAAATTCCTGACAAAAACTAAAAAAATTTGAGATTTGATGTTGGCACTACTGCTATTACACTGCTCACACCATCTTTCAGCTTCAGCTGTTTTTAAAGATGACAAACAAAAACCTAATGGCAATACTAGATTGTCTACATGGATTTGTTTAATTATTTAATTGTTTCTTTACTCATACATATACTCAGACTGCAGCTGTCCCTCTATGGATCAAAGTGGCACCACTTAAAAAGTCTGCACAATATTGCAGAGATAGTACTTTCACAACACGAGTCATTCCTGTTAGTCATACATAAAATTGTTGTTCCACATCTCCATCTTATCAGAGTTTGCAGTTTTTAGCACAATCTCTGATGATGCAATTCACTTCTTATAACCTGAGGTATCTGTCTCAAACATATGATAAACATGTAATTCCAAAGAGGCAAGGGCTCACGAGATTCACCCTGAATATGTAAACTCAGGCTTATATCCTGGATGAAAATGGCATCCCACCTGAAAACTGTAAATGCCAGGTTGGGGGTTATTTCAGAATGAGTTTCTGAGTAATTTTTTAAATGAAAACAAGGCCCTACTTGAAAATATTGGAATACTTGGAAGCAGGTTTCTCCCAGTTCCAGACATTAACAGCTAAGTCTAAGAGCAGCATCTCCAAAAACTTTTGGATTGTAGTCAGTACAATTGGGCCACCCCCTGAGACACAAAGCCCATCTCCCAGGCATTAACACTTAACTCCCTGACCCTTAAAAATGGATGGAATAACTAAAAGCCCTAAAACCATCCCTGGATTTTTACCAAGTGGAATGTAAGTACTTCTTTGAATTAAAGCTATCAGCAGTCAGGCAAATCATCTTATCCTGAAAAGTTTTCTTCCAAATTTCAAACCTTCAGACGACAATAAACTCAGTGGATAGTGTAGCTAAAACAAAAAATAGTTGAAGGAAGGATGTGGTACCTTCTCCATGTGGCTGAACTGTTGAACTGAACTGAGAGCAGTTGTTAGCCAGGATGGAATGTTACATTTTAACAGTTGCCAACTGCTCTTCCAGCTTGGGACACCAGCATGATGCTGCTACATGACTTGTCCAGGCTGAACACCTTCCTTTCTCTCTACTGCATCCAAGTAAAATATAGAATATCATGTCGTTTCAAAGAGTCGCCCATTCTGGTACTTTTTTAATGTGAAGTGGAACAAACCAATTTGGCGAAGCTTAAATAATACCCAACTTCTTGCTGATGCAACTGTGGTCTTAAAAACAAATCTCTGATACCACAAAGATACCACAGCCTGCTGGGCAACAACAGTCAGAGGGAGGAGTGAGAACATATGTGGGAGAAAGAACTCTCGACCACCAAGGTCAGGGAAGAACAAGGGGGAGAAGGTGCTCCAGATGCCGGGGCAGAGAGTGTCTCCTGCAGTCCGTGGTGAAGGCCATGGTGAGGCAGCTGTGCCCCTGTAGCCCATGGAGGTTCACGGCGCGGCAGAGATGGACCTGCAGCCTGCGCAGGGCCCCACACCAGGGCAGGTGGGTGGGGGGGCTGTGAGCCCATGAGAAGCCCGCGCTGGAGTAAGTTCCTGGCAGAACCTATAGACCCAGGAGTCCATAGGAGTCGACTCTCCCAGGAGCCGGCGCTGGAGAAAGCGCAGCTGCCCCGGGCCGGGCCGGGCGGGGCGAGCGGACCCCGGCGTCGCTGGGCCCGATGTTAGACGGGAGGCGGCCCCGCCCCGCGCAGCAGCAGCAGCGCCCCCGGCGGGGCCGCGCCGGACTCCATTTCCCGTGGCGCAGCGCGGGCGGGCGGGCGCTGGCACGGCGGCGGCGGGCGCAGGCGGCCGGCCGGGGCCATGAGGCGGCGGGGCGCGGTGCAGCGCAAGGTGCCGTGTCTGTTCGTCACCGAGGTGAAGGACGAGCCCTCGGCCAAGCGGGAGCGACAGGTGGCTGGGGCAGCACCGGGACAGGAGGACGAGGGGCGGGCAGGTGGGGCTGGGCCCGTTCCCGAGCCCAGGGGAAACCGCTGGGCCGCGGCTCGCAACAGTACGGACCGTGCCGGAGCCCCCAGGCGCGGCCGAGTGGCCAGGTCAGCTGCAGAGTTAAGGGAACCTCACTGGGCAGGCTTGTGTAGGGATCTCCCGCTGAAATGCAGAGAGGAAGGCCTGTCTGAGTGCCGTGCCAGCTCAGCCCCGCGCTTTTCCTGGCAAGTGCATACAGGTGTTCACCCTGACGCAGTGTTTGCTTTTTCTAAGTGAAGGCCACTCCAGCATGGCCGCACGGGGAGCCTTTGTGAAACCGTCCTGCCACTGCCGCCTGTGAGCCTCGTAGGAGGGAAAAAGAGGCTGTGAGATGAGGACAAACTGGGGCGGCACACTCACCCGTCTAGCTGCAGACCTCCAGCTTGTGTTCCCTGATTTTAGTGGCAGCTATGTAGTGAGATGGAATGTGGGTGATCTTCTCCCCTTGGTGATTGGCTTCTGGATGAAAGAGCTGAAATAGTTGCCAAAACAACAATAACGTAATTGTTCAACTTAGAGTTAAACCATCTCAATAATGGTAATAGAAGGGTACCTTCCTACACTGGTGATTGTTCTCACAGAAAAACCTAACAGGGTAATAGTTCTGGAACTGGCATGTGCTGTTTTGTTTGGCTGAATGTGGCTTGCAGTTTTTTATATTTTGTTGTTGTTGCTTTGATTTGTTTTGGTTGTGTTTTTAAAGTTCAGGCAAGAATAAAACGTGGTTATGACTGGTAGGGAAGAAAGGGGGTGGTACTGGTGGTAAAACCAATGGAAATGTTTTGTCACTACCCTGAAATTTTTAATGTAATCTTGATATATGCTGCTTGTTATGGTTACACATCTTATAATATGAAACAGTCATGTCATGTAATACAGGTTCTCATTTTATGAATTCCACATTCTGTTTCAAGACTTCTGCAAGACAAGGACTTGCTTTGTGTTTTGCTAGCAGAGAGAGTCCAGATTAAAAGACAGAGTTGACTGGGGAGAGAAGAGGGAGGTATGATAGTTATAGAGAAAAATATTTGAATCCAAACACCACTGATTGCATGTTTGCAGTGAAACTCTTAGAGAAGCTGTACAGAACTCCTGGAAATTTGTACTAGGTGGCTCTTTAAGATCCACAGATGATGTATTTCTTTGCTCTTTCGAAGAATGAAAGTGTTTAACTGACATTGCTGATACTAAGTGTTTAATACCAGGATGCTTTTGGTACCTTGCAAAAGTACACCTGCTCTGTGTATTGCTGTGTTGGAGTGCAACCCTTGTCGTTTATATGCCCTGTTTAAAGGGGAAAGCAAAATCATCTTTAGATAATAATCAAAAATAGGAAAGAGGGAGAGACTTTACAAACAGATTGCCTAATTCTTCTTAGAGTACTTTGCAAACTATCAAGTTTTGAAGAAATTATTAGAAATCAGCCCTATAATGTGTAGTACTTAAAGAGCTGGATTTATAGAGGCCAACTGAAAAAGGAGCAAGAATTCCTATGAGAGCAAGGCAGTAACGTAGCGACTTGTCTTCTTTTCAGCCATTTAAAGTTTTGGCAACTGACACTATAACTGGAAAGGCATTAGAGGCAGATGTACACAATGCAGTTCCTACTGAAAAGGTGGATGGAACCTGCTGTTATGTAACAACGTATAAAGGTAATAAGGAAGATCCATTTGCAGATTTCTCATGCTGACTAGAACTTGTTTTACTTAGTTTTCCCCTTTTTGTATGATTTATTTACAGCTGTTGTGAACTCAAGTGTCATCAAGCATCTTTACCACAAAGTAATAGTTGCCATAGACTTAGAATGTGTTTCTAAAGTTGTTTTAGCATTTACTCTCTAAAGTATGTGAAGTATGATTTAAGTGAATATCAACATCCAGGAACTATTCCAGTTTTTAAACTTCCTATTAGTAAGTCTTCCTTGCAAACTGGGTCATGTATAATAGAGTGTCTAATTTCCTTGGGGATGATTTATAGAAGTAGAGAGGTTGGGAGGAAATGAGAAGACTGGTTCATTGACTCACTGGGGCTTATGCCTTCACCTGCAGTTGTAAGTAAACTCTGTATTACACTAGGCAGGACTGTACATAGAATCTAAAATAGATTTGGAAATTCATATAGTGTACTTTGAATTTAAAGAGTGGATGGCTTTGCTTATAGAATTTCTCTAGTGGCAAATGGGAATTCCTATCTTGCCTGTTATGTAGCTGGTTTCAGTACTCTGCAGGATATGGTCACCTCAGTAAAGTGCTGGTTTTGTCTTTGGAAACTCCTAGGACAGCCCTACCTATGGGCCAGGTTGGATCGAAAACCCTCCAAACAAGGTGAAAAAAGGTTTAAGCGATTCTTGTATTCATTGGAAGATTGCAAAGGTTAGTGAAGATTTCTTTCCTTCTTTTTGACAATGTGAGGTATCCAGTTAGAAAAACAACTAGGCTAACAAATAATCAGTTATCCTGCTCCAGTTTTTTAACATCACCCTTTACATTGAAGAGCTTTAAACTGGAATAGGTAGCTAAATTTTTAATCCTAATTTTTGAACTTTTAAACTTCTTAAAGGCTAAATTCACCTTTAAACTATCCTAATGGTAAACCATTTGCGTGTGACAGATGTTGGTGTTTGTACAAGGTAACTGGGACTACTGTCTGTAACAAACAATGTTTAAATCAGTCGTATTTTGATAATTGCATTGAAAGACAACTAAAGCAAAGTTGGTTAACAGTTTATCAAAAACAAAGTGTTGCATTTATATGTCTAGAATTTGTTTGGAATATTGAAGAGGATTTCAAGCCTGTTCCAGATACCTGGATTCCAGCAAAGGACATAGAGTTCTCTAATGGCAATCCCTTGCCTGATGAAAATGGACATATGCCAGGTACCTATGATGCAGCACAGGTAAAACTGGGGAAAGGTGTGTGTGAATTTCTGAAGTGAATTAGAATCAATTCCAGAGTTAAAAATAGTAGTTAACATATTCAGAAAAAAAAAAAAAAAAATTGGAATGTCATTCATTCACTATCCAGAAAGGCTTTGTTTTTCTGACACATAGAAATAATTGCAGTTTGCTGTACAAACTTACAGGCCTTCAGCTGAAGGCATAATTGTCACATTTGCATTCTTCTAAGATACAACAGTTTTTACTCTTTCTCTTTGTAGTTAGCTGTAGGGTTTTTTATAATGCCTGTAAAATCTTCTAGTATGCATTTTATAAGTTCAGATATTTACTTTGGTAAAATGTGTTTTCTCATAGGTTGGGTGCCCGTGGAGAAGAACAGTAAGCAGTATTGCTGGCACTCATCTGTTGTAAATTATGAGGCTGGAGTAGCACTGGTATTGAAACACCATGCTGACCCAGGGCTTCTGGAAATCAGTCCCATGCCATTATCAGAAATTTTAGAACAAACATTGGAGCTGATTGGAACTAATATCAATGCAAATCCATATGGTAAGTTTATATGGTCTGTTCTTAAATACTTTTTTCTTAAGGGGTATTTTTGAATGAAATCAATGCATTTTCTTTGTGTTAGTTTTTTAAGAGTTTTCCAGTAGCAACCTCCTTAGAAAGGAGAGAAAGGGCTGGCTGAAGGAACTCTCACCCAGAAATACTCACTTTAGAAAGCTGAGTTGTCATGGGACTAGTTATGTCTATTAAACCTCAGTTACTATAAAAATGCATTGCTTTTGTCTTCCAAAAA